>CAIGRB010083385.1:39101-66926 GCA_903798255.1 Fraxinus quadrangulata | reverse complement strand
GAGAGAGAGAGAGAGAGAGAGAGAGAGAGAGAGAGAGAGAGAGAGAATGGTCAAAATGGAAATTAAGCTAACCAAATTTGACGAGAAAGAAGAAAAAAGGAAATGGACATGGAATAGCCAATGCCGTATGGACCATGGCAGTGCATAAATGCAAGCAGAAGTACCCAGAAGTCTCCTCCACCTACCCTCCTCAACACATGCAAGAAAGCCAGGAAAATAGTCTTCAGCTAAGCAAATTAAATTAAAAACCTCACTTTTAGCAAATTTGAGGTCGTCTATGCAAATCATTTTCTGCCAATCTATTCAAAGATAATAAGGTGCCAAGTGTCCACAAAAGGTATGCAAAGGTGCTATTTTTGCAAAGATGTAATAGTTATCTGCTTGCTTTGGATTGGAGACAATCCTAATCGCTCACAATCCATTGCTTGATCAAAAATGTAAATGTTCCCTTTAAAGGTTGGTAAATGAATGAAGTTGTCCAAGGAAAGATAAAGACAGCGCAAAACTAGAAAGTTAACTATTCCAATCCTGAACAGAAGAATATATCCACCCAATTGGATAGAATTACTCAATTATTGTCTCTGTGGTGTCGATTGGGATCAGGGTTCATAACTTGCACAAACTTGTTAATCAAATCAAAGGCCCAAAAAAATAATGATCCCAGATGAATTAAGAGCAAACATAAAAACAAGAGAAGAATGCCGATATAAAGAAAAATGTATAAGACAACGGACTCGTTCATGGACATTTTCCTCCTCATCACAAGCACCAACTTAGTTAACAGAACACTATCAAAAGTATGATGAAGCCATTAATGGTGGAATCCATATCCTGTGATTCGGGGATCTAGCTCTCTCCCTTGTTGTATCAGTTGTGAAAAATTTTCAAACCCGAGAATATATTCTCCTCTAATGCCTGCATTTGATATGATCTTCCAAATAAAAAGTATCAAATGCAGGCGTTAGAGGAGAATCATATCAACCATCATAGATAATGCATAAACCAATTTGGCTGTTCGTATACATCTCAGTTCTAAATGTTAGTCCAACCAATCTTGGATTTATAGCCTTGTTGCAGTTGTTACCCTCTATCTCATGCTGATAAGCTTGATATTCTACAGCTGCTAAAAGCCAAGTCCCAACATAGTACACACGACCTAGTAAATGCACGACTCTTCTTTAAAGGACATATTTTGTCGACTTTTTTTTTTAAGTTGTGATAAAGGTACCTCCAGTATTGAAACACAGCGTAGGAAGTCTAAAATATGACAATCTATAAAATTTATAATTTGACAACTGCACATACATTATAAGTCTTCACAGATACAGTATATATAAACATATAGACATAGAAAGCTACTAAATATCTTTTATAGCATCTGCATTTTGCGACAGATGGACAGTTAATTAGTAGCAGTCAAGAAGAGGGATTTCCTCTTTATTATCACAAATAACTGAAGAGAAATGCAAGTCACTCGAAGGAGAAAACATTAGTATAGCTGTGTATTTCATTATTTAGATAGTTTTACATGACCTATTAAAAGTCTAAACCGAAGAGTAAAACACAAGATCAGACAACATTTGAGCTTGCTTGCTTAGCAAAATCAAAGGTATATCTGGAAAAGAAAAGAGTAACAAAACAGTTACATACAAAAGCCATACAGGTTTTTAAAAGAGAGAGAAAAGATCACACACTTTTCCTCCTCCTTTCTCATCTACTCTGTGTCCGAAGGTAAGTATGAAGAATCAGCAACATTTCCGAGCGCAAGGCTTTGTAACCCCGGCTTCAGTTCCCGGTTACAGAACTCCTCGTACTCTACTCTATCACCTCCTTTCTTCTTCACCTCCACGACTCTCAACGATGGTGTCAATTCAAATATCTCAGCTGCAATTGTCAATGGCCCTTTCACACCCTCCCTTGAACCTTCCAAACTCACTCTGCAGTCTTTTTTCCTAACTGAAAAGCTCACCACCTTCGCTATTTCCTCCAATTTTGATATGATATTTGAAACAGGTGCCCCTGAAACAAACCTTGCCCCATCTGATCCCTCCTCAAACAATCCAGACAAGTCAAAACCACGAGAAAAAGAAATAATATCGAATGCATTCAAACTAGCAGGCCTCGGAAGACTAGCAAACCTCCTTCTGGTATCCAATTCAGACTCCGACTCAGACAATGACTGATCAGATAAAGACTCCACATCGTCATTCTCATCATCGTTAACACTGCACAATTTATCATCCTCGATATAAAATTTCACGTGCTTAAAACCCCTTTTGAACCATTTGTTGTTCATAATTTCCGGGATCGTGATCCGGGTTTCTGGATTTGTATCAAGCAAACGGGTTAAAAGTCGAATCAATTCCGGTGTAAACCATCTTGGACACCTAAATTCACCTTTATATATCTTTTTATACATAGCCATGATATTTTGATCGTGAAATGGCAAGTGGCCTGCCATCAACACAAAGAGTATCACCCCACACGACCAAATATCGACTTTGGCTGCATCATAACCTTTCCGTGCCAAAACCTCCGGCGCCACATATGCCGGCGTCCCACAGAAAGTGTGGAAAAGGCCATCCTGCTTGATCTGTTCAGATATAGCGCTGAGGCCGAAATCAGAAACTTTTAAATTACCATCCTCATCCAATAAAATATTCTCCGGCTTCAAATCCCTATGATACACCCCCCGGGCATGGCAAAACGCCACCGCGGAAATCAACTGCTGGAAATACTTCCTCGCAACCTCTTCTTTGAGCCTGCCTTTTGCAACCTTGTTAAACAATTCACCGCCTTTTACATACTCCATAACGAAAAATATTTTCGACTTAGTTGCCATAACCTCAAACAAGTGTACGATATTCGGATGCCGAACTCTTCGCAATATCGAGATCTCACGTTTGATGTGCCCTATAAGGCCAATCTTAAGGATCTTCTCCTTGTCTATGACCTTGATCGCCACGTTTTCACCCGTTTTAACATTCTTGGCCTGGTAAACCTTCGCAAACGTCCCGTGGCCCAAAAGTTTCCCGATTTCATACCTCCCTAATAACAACCCCTGTATTTCTTTCTGTTTTGCACTTCTTGTTGCCGTGGTCGCAGTGGCAGCCATGGATTCAAATTTCAAGCTTTCTCAACTTCAAAATGCAACAAGAAAAGGCCCTATTTTGCGAGTGGCGGTTCTGACATGAGTTGGAGGGGGCTTCTAGGGTTGAGCTGGCGGTTCGCCTTTTTGTGAGGTCCATGAAGTTTGGGGGGTGGATTGTTTTTTATAAGAGAGACACGCTAACGGCGTCTTGACGGTGAGGGCACATGAACGGTGATGAGATATTGACTAACGGCTATCTTATAAAAGGAGTGAAGATTCCGTGTCCGGGCGACTACGTTTGATTCCAAGTTCAAAGAAGGAAATTTGACCCTAATATTTTCTTTCAACGTGTAAATGGTCCCTAATGTTTTGGCATATACAGCTCTGACATATGTGAATTGCGAAATTAATCATTTTACTAAAAACTATCGTTATGCCCTTCATTTTGATCAGGAAAAATTGAATCTAGGTCCTAGCCTTTGAAATAAGTACAAATGGACCCCAAATTTTTATCTAATATTAATTTGGCAAACTTAGCATGTGTCATCGTAGCCCTTGTTCGATTTTCATTTTTTTTCAAAATATGTTTTTCTCCCTTCTTTTCAAATATACATTTTTTGATTAAATAGTATTGTATGTAAATCCAAAAAAAAATTATTTTTCAACGAATGATATTATTTAGCTCCACTAGGGTTGCAACTCCAGTTTATGAGGGGTTGATGTGGTATTAAATAATAAGTAGAGCCATCTAAATTTGGATTGCAATCTCAGTGGGACTACATAGCATTATTCTTTTTCAACTATATATTCTCCATCTATTTACTATTCTAAAATGTATTATTTAGGCTCGTCAATTAAAATTTCTAGGAGAAGGAAAATAATTAAATTATCGTGCTTTAAGTGTATGTAATTACTTTGTTATGTGAGGAAATTAAATAAAAATCAAGATAAAAAAAAATTTAGTTTTATGAAGTATGTGTTCTTTTTTCCATTACTGATAAAAAAAAATGAAGAACACAACTGATGATCTAATATTTGTAGTTAATTAATGGATAGTTTCTTGCCACATAATCACAATGATTTTGTGCTTAGACCGTGTTAATGTAAAAATTATGTATTAACATTAGTATAAATAAACAAAGGATTAAGCATTTTATGATGAGATTAATTTTATATGTATTTATTTTACCGTGTTATTCATTTATTAACTACAAATATTAGAACTCCAAATGCATATTTGGCCCCCGTTTGTTTCACATTAATTTCATAGGGAAATGCTTTTTTTGTCCGTTATTTTCAAAAAGTGGGGCCCACTCACACACAAATTGGTCAAAGATTTCAGCTTTTTTTAAAACTTATATCAACACATGCTTTCAATCGATATTGAGGCATGTGAATCATGATAATACGATTTCTGGAGAGGTTTATGAGGCTCAGATTTTTTTAGAAAAATTAATTGACGTGACTATAATGATATATCTAGTATGTTCATTTATATATTATTAAATAAATGTTTCCAAAGTTTAGGGACCTACCTGCAGTTTCCTAATTAACATGAAGGGTATATTGATCTTCTTAATAAAAGGACCCATTGCACACCAAAACACATCGGCCAAGGACGTCCATATAAAAAATAAATAAAATGTTAGGAACCATTTGCACACCGAAAGCAAAGATTAAGGACTATTTGCTCCAAATTTCCACAGCATAATTATGTTTTAAAAACCAACCTTATTTACAGATTTGATCTCATGTTCATGGTGGAATATGATAAAAATTTCTCACTTCTAACGTGGCTTTCAAAAGTCATACATTCATCAATAAATTTTTTTTTTTTATCGTGTCTAATAAGAATAGGAGATCAATTCTAACTTTATTTATCGATAGAGGATCAAAGGACAAAGACTTATAAAGTTGAACTAATGTCGAAATGATGCTTAAAACAGGTAAAAATAAATAAATAATGGAATTTTTGCATGAATTAATTGATTCGTGATTGGAGTGGCTTGTGTTGACTCGAACCTGAACTCGGCGGTTCTTATTTTATTTTAACATCTTTGATCAATAAATAAATCCATTTTCGATTTTCATGTTTAACTCACTAGTCCATAAGCATGTTTGAATTTATAAACTATTTAAATTATAAATAAATAAAAACGGGTGCAAAAAGTGGGTGCAAAAAAATTGCATGACATTCATAAAAGCAGGTTACCTGCTTTGATTAGATTATAGTGATTATAGTATTTTACAACTAAAATTTGTTCATAGGCTTGAGTATTAATCCATTTGCTCAGCTCAGGCGTAATCATGGATCGTGCATTGAATATGAATTCAAACATACGAAATATTATTTAGCCCTATTTGATGGCCATTATCATGATAAAATGATATTTTGAATAGTGAAATTTTTGAAAATGTGTTATTAAAAAGTATGAAATTTTTTTGAGTTTACGTGGAAGATAATTTATTGTGTAAGCGTGATTGAAAACGAGTATAAAATTTAAAGAGATTTAGAAATAATAATTATCAAATAGAAGCTTAGTTCTAGGGTCACATAATATATAAGTAACATTAAGTACTCGGTTGGTGGAATACATATGTAACATTTGAGGTACAAGTAAATATTCCAATATACTTCAGTTAAAAAATTGATAAATTTTTAGGTCAAAATGAACAATCAATCATATTATTAGTACAATTAGTTTGACAACTAATTTGCAACTTGTGAGCTGACAGGCATCTGGACATTGATTTGAAGAACTGTTTGCCATTTTTACATCCCACATATTGTCAAATTGACTGTACAAATTGATTGTACAATAAATTTAACACTTAAAACTCAAAATTTTATCAATTTTTCAATAATACGTTTCTCAAATTCTATAAAAAAATAATGTTTATTTTCAGTAAAAATTAATTTTTGATAGATGTTTTAGTATATTTTGATAAAAATTGATAAACGTGCAATTGAAAAGTTGATAGAACTTAATAATCTTAAAAGAAGAAGTATATTGTTAAAATTAATTATTAATTTTAAATTTAACAAAAATTTTAACTAAATCAATCAAGGCATGTCGCATTATCTTCTCGATGGATCTCCAAATACAAGTCTCTGGATGGTTGGAGATAAGGCAACACCAAACCCAAATTGACGGTGTTGAGTCGGAGACACGCAATCATTGACGGTGTTGATAAATATAAATGCTCCACTTTTTACTAGTTGTACTCCAGCTGCTAATCCGGAAATGCGTGCGAAGTTGCAAAGTGCATCTGGGGAAAAGGGGGGCGGCAATAGCTGATTGAGTAAGCAAAGGCATCACGTTCAGTTTCGTGGCATCATTGCCAGGTCGTCACCTGTATTTGCACACGTTTCAAGCGCGTATTTCTGCTTTGCACGATATGTATTTTTCTCTTTTCAAATTAAGAAAGAAAGATTTGCATCATAGGAGTTTGCTGGATTAAATTAAAGAGTTGGTTGCCACTGATTCAATGAATATGCCTTGGATGTTTAATGTACATCTAAAAAATTTCACGTTTCCAACAATGAAATTCAATCGATAATGCTAACTTTCATATTACGTGGGGAACTTAGTAGATGACATGTAGGAGCCATCCAGGAGTCGATGCTACATCAATGCCATATGGAGATTGTACTTATCATAGATTCGTTGATGTGTACGTGAATAAATTGAGACTCGTGAAACCTTGCTATAAGTGATGAGATTGATCCTCACGTCTAAACTAGCCGCACAATATGGTAGAAGTGAAAAGATCACCTAAACCCAACACCAATGCATTAGGATTAGGGCTGGGCAAAATGTCCGAACCAAACCAAGCGATTCTTCTTAAAATAAATATCCGAATGAGTATCTAAATCGAGAACCGACGGGTTCGATTCGGTTCTAGACCAAGAACCGAATGAGAATCGATTTTTTTTTATTTGGATAAATCAATTTCTTTTATTTTTTTCTAAGCAAATTAACAATTTTTTGTTTTAATTATTAGTTTTATTTTTATTCCTTTTTGTCATTTTCTTTTCTAATGTGTGTGTGTGTGTGTCTATATATATATAGTCTTTAACCTAATCCATTTGAGAAATTGAAATTGAAAACCTACACACACACAAAAGAGGAACTCTGCCGAGTCTAACCAAGACGCCTATTGAATTGTCCATTGAAGCCGCGACATCTGTTCCAAACCACCGATATACAAACCATTTGAACGAGGTAACTTGTAATTTGAAGTTGGTGAGTTGGTAGTCTTTGTAGATTAATGCCGACTATGACAGATTTTCTGGTAAATTTTTGACGTTTTTTAATTTAATTATAGTACGAAACCGAATAGAACATAATCGAACCGAACCCGAACGGTTCCATTTACTAAATACTCGAAAATTTCTAAAACGAATATACCCAACCCGACCCGCGCCCAGCCCTAATTATGATTGCCTCATGAGTCATGCTACTTGTACATAATATGTTGACAAAATTGGTTTATAAAATATGCGTTGACAAGATTTAAATCAATGATTTCAAAAACTGTTTTTGAAATTAATGATTTAGATTTCGCTACACAAAATTTGTCAACATATTTTGTACTAGTTGATTAACCCTTACCTCGTTAGGATTGGGAGAGACGTACATAATTAAGTGGACAAGTGTCAAATAGTGAGCCAAAAATACACTGTCTTGCAAAATCTAATGACAAATGCCAAGCATCAAGAAAGCTCCCAATAATGTGTTAGACATCAATTGCAGAGATCATTCACCTTATCATACCAATAAGTAAAATCAAATTACTAAAAGGGACGTTATAAGATGAAATGGGTTGATGCACCTTAATAGTTGATATTGAATGAAAGGTTATAAGGTGGTTGAGGCAGAGCTGCAAAAGTGACGCCATCAAATCATCCACCTTCGGCAAATGATGTGACAACTCGACCATCCGTCCTCGTCAACTTATGAGCAATAAATAACTCATCTAGACGAGGAAGATATCAATTTTGCTCCTTAACCCCTATAAAGACCCAACGTAAGATCCCAACCAAGGTAGGTAAAATGTTGTCAAATTGTCTTTCCACACCCAAATTCTATATATTGATTTGATCGTTAGAGTGTAGACGGCCGTTGCACTCCTTCCTATTCAACGAGCATTCGAATGTTGTCTTAACTCAAGTGTGCATGAGCTATACATATAGACAAAATTGTGATTTAGTTCCATCGACTTTATAATCATCTAAATTTCGAGGTAAATAAGTTGCCACAAAATAAAAACGAGAAAATATGAATAAAAGTTGTGGAATCATACCATAATCCTGTGAAAATATGAGGGTTTATAAATATTTATTCAATATTTGAAATAATATTTGTGTAAATTCCACCTGAATATTTAACTTTTCGTTGACAATCATGTCCTCGCCCTAGTACTCACTATTTTTCATATTCTGGCCTTGGTGCATTGTTTTAAAAAGTTGAAAATACGAGTGCAATAGATGGTTGGAGCAGAACATGAGTACCACACTTAAAAACTTGCTGGCTCTCATTTTTTAATTTTTTTTTTTTTTAAATTCAAATTTTAACTACACATTTTGCCCCTGTTTGATTGGGATTAAAAATATTTTTTTAGTAAATTTTGATAAAAGTGTATGAAATGTGTGGTTGAAAAATTGTAAATCCTATTAAATGTATGGTTAAAATTCATTGTTAATTTTGATCTAAATTAAAATTTGTATCAAACAAGGAGGAACCATTCATAATTTTTATCAATTTCATAACTTGTAATTTATTATTTTTTATTAAAATCGGTTAAAATTTACCATCACAGTACAATGTACAAGAGGTCCAATTTTTTTTTTTTTGTGCAGTGGCATTCAAAAGAAATCTGCGCTAATTCGGAAACTGCTCCTTAATTCGAAATTGGGGTGGATTGGAGAGACTAATACCGGAGGGAAGTGACATCGGAGTAACCCGACCCGCTATTAGTACACCCGCTGGCCACCACTTTCCTACTATTCATACAAACCCTCGTGTTCCAGATTTCAAATCCGAAACTTTCAATTTTGTAATCTTAATTTCGTTCCTCGAGTTTCAATTCAGAAAGCGTCAAGAAAACGTGTGAAATTGAGAGATACGAAAAACCCTAGTTTTTTTCTTTTGGGGATGGCGTCGGGAAAGAAAGCGTCAGAGGGCATAGCTTTACTATCCATGTACGGTGATGAGGAGGAGGATGATGAAATGGAATACTTCGAAGAACATACAGAAAGAGAGCAAGAAGAAGAAGAAGGAAATCTCATAAACGACGCCGCTGCAGAAGAGGACGACACTGTTAGTAACGGCGTGGTTGCTTCTGATTCCGGCACTGAAAATACTCCTTTGCGACACGAGGAGCGCGGAGGTCTGAATGACAATTCTACCCCCAATAATACCATTTATTCTGGTGGCACTTCTTCCGCAACTACAACTTCGCAGCAGCCGTCTCTCTTTTCGCCTCAACAGCAACTGCAACAGACTGTTGGTTCAGATTTGAATTCGGTTCAGAGTCGGAAAATTATGCTTACCATAGTGGATTACGAGCAGGATGAGGTGGCAATGTCCCCTGAAGCCGAGGTACAAAATTATATATCTTTGGCTTTATCGATGTTTTGTTTTTGTTCTATTTCGTAATTTTGGTTGATGATTGGTAATTGTAGGAAGGTGAAATAATGGAAACTGGTCAGGTAAAGTATGGGGAGGAGCTCCAAATGGTGAATGGTACGTGTGACTTGAATTTGATCAGTTGTGATTATTTATCACTTCGTATGCATCATCTCTCATTGAATACTCCTTGAAGTTCAGAAAAATTATAATTTTGCTGTTAGAGGGAAATGATTTAATAGATTGAACTATACAAAGTGCCATCTAGTAGAAGAAAGAGAATATATAAATACGTGTTAATGGGTAGTGACCATCATAATGTGTTAGATTGCCTGTAAATTACATTACTTTTGCACTTTGGCTTGAGAATACCTAGCTCTACGACGGAACTCTATAATAATGTATAGTCACGGTGTTTACAATCTCCCTGCTATGTACAAAGATAAAATTAACACAGGCAATAATTAATGCAGCTCAATCATTTAGCCCTTGTGTGATGTTGAGTTTTTGAAAAATAATTTTATTTTTTATTTTTAAGAATGTGTGATTAAAAATTAAGAAAACGAATAAAATTAAAAATAGGTTTGAGAAAAAAAGTTATTTTGCATAAATCACTTTCAAACGAGGGCTTAATTTAAGGTAACCCTGGATATAAAATTTTAATTTTTAAATTTGAAAGGAGTGGGTAATTCTACAGCCTCCTGCATGTTCTTGTTGACCTGCCATTCCTCTTCTGATGTCTCCTCTCATTTTGATGAGATAGGCAGTGATTCATTGCTTACCAAAGGTACAAGTACATTTATGTTCTCCCTCTCCCTCCCTTACTCTTGAGCCTACAGCATGAGGGTTAGCTTATGAAAGTAAGTTTACTGTCCACAAAATAATACAACTATATTTAGCCCCTGTTTGGCCCCATTTTTTTAAAAATCTTCTTAAACTCATTTTCAACACACACCTCATCCTCATGTGACCCACAACTTTTACAAACTTTTCAATCACACATTTCATCAACATTTATCAAAATCTACTAAAAATATGATTTTTAGCAAAACCAAACAAGGGCTTAATTTTAGTTCACAGCCAACATAGAAATGATAAAGGAGATTGGAGAATGCAATTCCCTTTATAGCAAGTGTAAGAGGAAAGTTATAAAATGCTAAATTGGGTGTTTTGAGGC
Organism: Fraxinus quadrangulata; assembly: GCA_903798255.1. Lineage (NCBI taxonomy): Eukaryota > Viridiplantae > Streptophyta > Magnoliopsida > Lamiales > Oleaceae > Fraxinus > Fraxinus quadrangulata. The sequence goes on along the minus strand of CAIGRB010083385.1, from coordinate 56,026 downwards.
ATTTTGCCTCTGTCAGAGATTGCGTAAACTTTACATGTGATTGCCTTTTATTTTTGTACATTTCTAACTGGTGTAGTTGCATTACTTGCAGCGCATAAGATGTGGAGGGTCTGGTTTTGCTTTCCATTGATGAAAGAGAGACAATTTTGTGTTTAATTTTTTTTTTTTTTTTTTTTTTTTTTTTTTTTTTTTTTTTTTTATTTCTTGTATAATGGGTGTTAAAACAATCGTACCCAATCTTGAATCTAATTTTCTTTTATAGTTCTGGAAAAAGAATCTATACACAGATTAGAAATATTGATGATTTTTTTAATAGTATTTGTATAATTGCCCATATTCTAGGCGAGTTCCGAGATATAACATCACCGGGAATGGTTCGACTCCTGACACCTAGCACTCAAGCAACACCTCCTCAATTATTAAAACAAATTGATCAGCCAGATTCAGATGCGGCGAACCATGTTGCAAACGAAGCAGAAGCTGCAGAGACTGAAGACACTGTTATGATTTCTGCAGAAGAGCCAAAAGAGAATGACCCACTGGACAAGTTTCTCTCCTCACCCCCAAAGGATAAATGCTCAGATGAACTGCAGGTAAGTGCCACTACACGTTCTTCTTTATATAAGAGATCAACTTTTCTTTTACTTGAATGGATTATGTGAAGCATAATTTGTTGTCAGAACTCAAAATACTTAGCAGGTTAACCTAAATACTGTTTAGATGCTATTGTATAAGCCACCCAATAAGAACACATGGTAGTTTGTTTTCACCATCACATGTCTTGAGGCCTAATTCCTGTAAGCCAGCATTTTTAGGACATCTTATGGGTCTTGAATTCGTCATGATTGTTGAGTTGTCGTCGAATATTAATGACTATTGAGGTGCAGTTTGTGCTCAAAAAGCATTGATACGTTTGAAATTGGACGCACCACCCAGTAACTTCATCAATTTCCGCAAAGATCTTTGTCTACTATGAAAAAGATGTTTCTACTGAGCTTCAAATTGTTTTTGGGCAAAAGCTGTCTGAAGGACTGTACAGACATCGTAGGCTTCCGTGTGCACAGGGTGGGGTGGAAAGAAGGGATAGGAGTAGGACTGGGCTTACTTTACATCAAATGTTACTATGTTAGTACCTGTAGCGTCTTTTGGATAAAGTGTTTAATAAATCAGCATTACATGTGGCCCCCAGAAAATCGTCCATGCCAGCTAATTCAAATCAAGTCATTCAATTCTGGATGGATAAATATATGATCTATATGTTTATTCCCTATTAGCGACAAATACAATATGCATGATTTGGCGCTACTTTAGCTAGAACATATTGATTGGCTATTCTTTGAATAATTTTTATCTTCTGTACTTTGTTGCTGCAGGAGAAAATAATCAGGTTTCTTGCACTAAAGAAAACTACTGGAAGAAGTTTCAATTCAGAAGTGCGTAATCGAAAGCAATACCGGAACCCTGATTTTTTGTTGCATGCAGTGACTTATCAAGATATCGATCAAATAGGATCTTGCTTCAATAAAGATGTATTTGACCCTCATGGATATGACAAAAGTGACTTCTATGATGGGATAGGTTACTATTAATCCTTCTATTTTTTCATTGTTGTCTTCTTGTTAAGCAGTATGGTCCTTTGTATTTTTTGAACTTTGATCATTTCTTGCTTCCAATTTTTCTTCCCTTATCTAGCCAACTGTTGTCTGACTTAAACTAGATGTGGCCTTTTTGTTTGAGTAGAGGTTGACATGAGGCGTGAAATGGAGAGGAAGGACCAAGAGAAGAAGAAGAATCAAAAAGTAGATTTCATTTCTGGAGGATCACAGACTGGAATAGTTGTTCCTACGCCAAAAGTAAACATGCTAATTCCAGGTTTCCAAGCACCTATCATTTCTATGAATTTTCTTTCAAGTTGGTATTTTTTCTACCAGCTGGTCTATAAGCCGCCTAGTCCTTGATTTTCATTTCTATTGAATCTGCTTGGTTATTTCAGGCTTACCCACTGTTCCTGGTGGTGTGTTAAATGCAGTTCAAGCTTCAGTAGATGCTGTAGCTCGGGATGGTAGACAGAACAAAAAGTCGAAGTGGGATAAGGTTTTTATTTACTTTTACCCAGTCTGCAGGTCCTTTAGAAAATTTGTATTGCTGTATGATAAATCCTCTGCATTCTTCTGAATTCAGGTGGATGGCGATCAAAGGAATCCTCTGATCAGTAGAGGGCATGATTCTTTGTCTGCTGTGGACGCACACTCAGCGTTGCTATCTGCTGCTAAAGCTGGTAGTGGATACTCTGCTTTTGCGTAAGTTCTTTATATCTAATCTAATTTTGACCGTTCATCTCTCTTGCATGTGGCTGGGAACTTTGATTTACACAACTATGAACAGTGGTCAATAATGCGTAATACATTTACTGCCAATCTTGATGGTCCTTTCTCGTTGAGATGGATTAATATTGAATAACCTGGGCTGTGTGACATTTCATAATCTGTGAGTATGAAAGAGGTATTTCATATATGTGCAAGAACTCTTGAAGAGACCTGGTCGACTAATTCTTATTTCTGTAAGAATTTTAAGACTTCAAAATACTGTAGGAAAAGATGAGATTAGCGTTGTGAATAATTTTTTACTTTTTGGGCTGTTTTTTTGTGTGTGTGTGTGTGTGTGTGTGTGTGTTTTTTTTTTGGGTGAAAAAGTTTGCATATGCTGTAGCAATAATTCTTTGGACCTTGGAATTTATTATGAATGGTTGAGAATACATATTATACATGGTTCCGATGCCCCTGGGATGGGGGATGAGGATTTTAGGAGGAGCTCTATTATATATGTTGGAAATTTACAACCAATGAGGATTAGCTTAACATACTAATGCTTTCCCTTAGAGAAGTAAGCTTTTTAAAAGTCATTTCTGTTCTTTGTAATATTGCAGCTCGTCTATGGAAATACAATATTTTCACTTATGCAAAATTGGTAACTTGCAGTATTATTGGTAAGATTTTAATCGATGAAGCTTAGTTAAAGGGAACAACAATGATTTCTTCAAGAGAAAAACGAGACACAGGCAAATAGTAACTTTCACAGATTAGTATATACTGAAACCTTGGTTGAAGTTCTCCACTATAAGCCTATAATCTTTTTGAAGTCTTCCAACATCCCAGTAGACTTGATTAGGATTGGAAAACCTAAACCTTATTTGCAAATAAAGTTCCCTTAACTTCAATAATCTTCCTTGCCTCGATTTAGCACAAGCACGCGTCATTACTAGAGTTTTTAGTTGTGTCCGGTTCTTGGGTGGGTGGGGGGACACTCATTCCCGGTTTATTATATATATTTTTTGTTTTGTCTTAGAAATTTAAATTTCCTTTTTCAATTAATACTAAATGAGATGGGCTGGGACACCGATACCCGCCCCAGCCAACCCAAGCCACTTCAGGTCTCCGGTCAACTGGTTTTTTCAGTCTCTAGCTTTTGAAGATCGTTAGTATCACATATTCGAAATATGTTAGGGATGCCAAATTATCCTCTGCCCAGTATTATAATGGCTTCTCCAATGTGCTTGGCTATGAGGCCACACATACGTTCTGGTAGTTGAAGAAAATATTTATTGGCACACCTTGGAAAAATTGAAATGTAGACTTAAACTCAAGATTAGTCTAATGTAGTGCACGTGCATACTTAAATGTACAACTGCGTCAAGAATGTCTTTGGTGTTTTTTTTAGCAGATGAATGATCCTAAATATGCTGAGATTCCTAACATTGCAGGCAACAAAGACGGAAGGAGGCAGAAGATAGACGATCTGGTGAACGGAAGTTGGAGAAAAGATCTTAGAGTTGACATTCTTGTTCGACAGCTTGACATTCAAATATCAAAGCCACTAATGTGAATAGGGAAGAAGTGACTTCATTAATTCCTGTATTTCATGTCTAGATCATACCTTTTTGATTACAACCAGAATCAAAATCCATATCTACAATAGTTCCCTTCTTCCCCATCCACCCTGCGAAAAGGGCCATATTTGTTATAGATGGGCAATTTGCTTCGTCATGCCTCATGTTATCAGAAGCTACGAGTTATATCTGGATATTTTTCGTGGAGAGCAAAGATTATTAGCCCTTGTTTGATCTCCAATTGTCAAAATACATTTTTCCCTATTTTTTTTTACACCACAGTAAAATAATATTACATGCAGCTCAAAAAATTTTCCTTCATTTTTTATGACACATTTTTCATTAATCTACTATTCAAAATGCATTTTACAGTTATAAAAAAAAAAAAAAAAATTTGGGGCTCAAACAAGCCTGAAAAAGCATTATGTACTTGATAAATGTGGTTAAAATTTTCCTTGATAACGAGTTCGGGTAGTCTTTCGTCTTACTGGATTGACATGTATGTGTTTCAGTTTCAGCATGGATTTGAGTAGGGACAATTCTTAGTGGGCTCTTTAAGTTTCGAAAGAGTCGAAGTACAGGAAACACGATTTCTTGTGCCAAGAAAAGCGCGCTTTACTAAGCTGTGCCAGAAAATATGAATTTTTTATTGTCTAATTCTGTGCATTGCGGCCTTGTGAGCCCAGTATCTTCCAATACTACCAGTTCATTATCTGATCCTTACCTAAATATAAAGAATAATGCTTTTTGGATAAGCTCAAAGACAGAATGGAGGGGCATGGAGATGTGGCAGATAACGATTGAGTGTTGTGTTTTTACTTTTTCAAACTATCTAATCATGTGTCTATGCGTGTCCCTCCCATTTTTGAACCAGTCTTCGAGCCTGTTTGTGTAGCTCAATTGATAAAGAATAATTGACCTTTCCGTCTGGTCCCTAAGTAAAGATTATGGTGTGCCCTACCGCATCAAATCCACAGTCGGCCTGTGAAAACTGGAATGCCGACTGCTGTTCAAATCTCAAGACTTCTGCCTTTTTAAATTTTTATTAACTTAAAATTTTCCCTTAAAAGACACCGGTCAGGAGAAACCATCCTTCGATTGGAGCAAGCGCATGCATATTGCCATCGGAGCTGCTCGTGGTCTTCTATATTTGCACGAACAGTGCAAACCAAAAATTATTCATAGAGAGGTGAAAGCTGCAAAAGTTTTGCTAGATGAAAGCTTTGAAGCCATTGTTGGGGATTTTGGTCTAGCTAAGCTCTTAGACCCTAAGGACTCACATGTTAAAACTGCAGTCCGTGGTAGTGTAGGACATATTGCCCCCGAGTCTCTCTCGACAGATCAATCTTCTGAGAACTATCTGGATCTGGAATTCTGCAGTAATGGTCAGGTTCAAAAAGGAATGATCCTTGATGTTAAAATTCAGTGAAAATGAATTCTGGTTTTCATTAATTCTGTAAGTATGGATACAGCTCTATATATACAAATATAGTGTAGGCTAATAAGGCTATTTATAATTACATGGCGAGAATCTCGGTTTACGCCTAAGATGGAGGTAATTTTGATTTACACCTAAAATTTCCCATAATACTCCCCCCGAGTTGGAGTATGGAGATCCATAATGTCCAACTTGCAAACAAAATGATGAAATAGGTCTTTCCCAAGGGCTTTGGTGAAAATATCGGCTTTTTGATTCTTCGTGGAGATATGCACTGGAATAATAAGTCAGAAACAAAACTTTTCACGGACATAATGACAATCAATTTCGATATGCTTTGTGCGTTCATAAAAGACTGAATTGCTGGTAATATGAAGTGTAGATTGATTGTCATAATAAAGGATCCTGCGCTTGGGACACATGACAATAAGATTAAAAAAATAGGGTCTTAAGCCAAGCAAGTTCACACAAGTAGTGGAGGCCATAGCACGATATTCGGCCTCAGCAAACGAGCGCGAGACACCTATATGTTTCTTCGTGTGCCAAAAAATGGTGTTTGTTCCAAGAGTGACGAAGAAACCAGTGGGAGAGCAACAAGTAGTATGACAACTAGCACAATTAGAATCGGAGTAAGCGAAAATTTGAAAATCATGTGTGGATGAAAAAAATATAGTAGGCTAAATAAGGCTATTTATAATTATAATGGAGAGAATATCGGTCTACACCTAAGATTGAGGTAATTTTGGTTTACACCTAAAATTTCCCATAATAGTTTCCTCAAAAATTCAGTCAACTATCTTGATTACATCTCGTTTGTTTTCCGGTGGCATCATATGTTAGCATATTAATTTTGTAACTGCAGATGAGTAATCAGAGGTAGCGAGTTGGGATGACACCCAAAACTTATTTCTGTGCATGGCTCGCCACTTGGTGTTTATAAGGAAAACAACATGTTAGCATGTTTCGAAAACTGCAGTCCCTTTCAAAAATTTCCTCCTCTTTCTAAGCATTGGGTGCAGATGGTAGCCCCCTTCAAATTTTCAGTACTTGTATTAACAATTCGACTACCTAAGCAAATTACAGAAAATTAGAAAATTAAAATAAATTTCTTAACAAGCACGTAGATCTACAATCAATTTTTAAATAGATGAGCCATCAACGTGAATTTTTGCAGCACTTGAAATTGACAGAACGATCAATCTTGTATGCCTATTTTAAATTATGAATATGATAGGCACAAAAATGATGGCCTCAGTATATACATAATTATACGCAGTAGGATGAATGACTCAATGTTAAGCACAGGAAGCATAATTATCTGCCAAATTTGGTCCATGAGCAAGCAGCAGTCTTGAAATGCCTTTTCAGCCGCACTTTTTCAACAACTTGCAAGAATGGATATCCAAACGTTTACCCAACAGTATAAACCTTCACGATTTTGGATGTATCACATACAACTAGATTTTCTGAATCAGATGTAGTTGTGCAGAGCCAATTGACCTGATACAGTAAGAGGCAAAATCATACAAGGACTTGTTATGAAGAAAAAGGAACAAGTCCTTATAAGTGGAAATATGCGGTATTAAACTGTACTCAACAATGTAACTGACAAGATTTTAATTTTTTTTCTAGTACCGTCTAATCCACACAATACCAAACATGCAAGTAGAGGAAAAGAAAACTCACTTTTTTGCTCATGTTGATGTTTAAAGTAAGAAGATCATTGCCGCTACTAATCTGCCCAGCATCAACAGATTTGAACCAATCCCACACCTTCACTGACTCATCATTTCCGCCAGAGAGGATAAACTTTCCTCTCTCTCCAAACATCGAAAAAGCCCTAAATTAAAATATCACAAAATCAGCAAGTGATGACAAGTAGCTTCACTCGACAATTAGATTTCTCTACTCAAAGCACACTAGAGAAAAAGATTTCTCACACGCAGGATACTGCAGCAGTATGTCCTCCCATAGAGTAATCCAAATGCAGCTTTCGATTATTTTGATCTTGGCTTTGGGCATCAGAAGTTGAAGCACTGCCTTAGAGGTTGATTTAGTACCTTTTTTTGATGAATTTTTCGACTTGAAAGAAGCAAGTTCTGATTCAGTATTTAGCACAGTGACAACACCATCACCTCGAGCCACTACACAAATCTTGCCTAATTTATCGACCATATCCAGTTGCGGAACTACTAGAGCATGGATAAATGCCGGGTTCAATAACTGGCCAGTACTATCTCTACTGCCTGCATCAGGTAATCCTACATCCAAAAGAAAACGAAAAAAAGAATTATTCCACAAATCAGATTATTCAAGCAAACAACCAAGAACTTCATTTGTCTCACTAAAAATGAATAATCATATAGTAAAATTTGTTATGGCATTTAAAGGAAACCTAATTTTACATAATTAAATAAAGTTATATAAAGTTTCCAATAAATGTAATCGAGAATTAATATTTTGGAATTTTAGGTAGTGTTTCCAAAGTCCAACGCTACTCTTTTAAGCTTTACTTGGATTGTCGAGCTCAAGCTTGATTTTAAGCTCTCTTACTAATGAGCTGCAAAGCTTATATAAAAAATATTTTTTAAAAAAGATGTATGATAAGTCTATTGGGTTTTAATCATCAAAAACTAAAAATTATTTTCTTTTCGAAAGTTAAGAAACAAAAATTTCATTTTATTAATAAAATCCAAAAGAAAAAATAATAGTGGAATTAAAATTTCAATTGAACACAAAGCTCTGCTTAGCTTGGTAATTAAGAGTCAAGCTCAACCTAAGATTTGTTTTTCTGAAGCAAAACTTGAGCAGGCTCGATTGTCCTAAACTTGAACATGCAATCTTCCTATATCTTCTTTGCATACAGAGACATTTAAATGTCATATTCGATTTTTTATATTGCCTCCATAACACAATTATATTTCAACTATTCACTTCTGTGATTTCAAAATATTGTCCTTCCCACAATTTTTAGTTAGGCAAAAAATATTTTAGCCTATTAATAGAACAGGACATCTGATTATCATTTCTATAATGTTAAAAGATCAATAAGACTATATAATTGAAACATTAATACCAAAGTCCAGAATTTTGTTTCGACATCCTTTGGAGAAGTCCCACATCACAAGCTTTGAATCAAGACCACCAGTGATGACTGCAAGAAAACATATACGCAATCAGATGTCAATCATAGCAAATAACTAATGTTAACAGTAAACTAATGTAATTACTAAAAGCATGATTCCAAAGAAACCATAAATGAATGTAAAATTTTGAAAGATAAAAACTTTTTCAATGGTGTGCTAATGCATGTCTAAAATATATTGCTCATAGTACTGATAACACTGCACTCCACAAAACCTCGTGGGTAGACATAGAAATCTCAAGTTATATCCTCCCAAGTGTTTTCATCATACATATAGACATCAGACATACTGAACAAACAAACTAAACGAATTGCTTCAAACGTACTGAATTAATTAAAAAAATAATATTATGCTTCTTGTGGGGTGCGGGGGGTTATAAATGCAATAAGGCGTGTTCTAAGTACAAATAGAGAGTAACTTGAGCATTGAGACAAAAATATTATTAAGAAAATACCTTCCCAAGGTCGCCAATGAAGGAATTGAACACTGCTACAAATCTGATCAAAACAGTGAAGGTGATGAACAGTTTGAGAGCCAAATTAGTAACGAAAGTTCAGGCAAATAAATTAGCTATATATTTTGTGAGATGATAACATTAAATGAATATAACCTTGACAGAACTAAAAGTCAACGGGTTTAGAATGGACTCAAGAGATGAGGAGCACTGGCAGCTAATACTTGAAAGTAAAAATTATTCCAAGAAAAATGGGCAAGCAAAAAACCACATCTGTCCTGGCAAACAAATTACAGCAAGTCCTATGCAGGAAAGGATACACTCTCATGGCCAGCTCTTAGTGTTTTGTAAAGGCACTGTTGATGCATGTCAAAGATCTGCAACAAAGACAACATTTACAGGTTGAGTATCACAGCATCATCCTTATCTACCGAAAATATATTCTTACACAGTGCTTTTGCTGGTAAGGGGAACATTAAATTAGAGATCCAGAAACTTCAAGAAATGGTCAACATAATTAACCAGCAAATTTATTACGACGCATAAACATTAATTGAATACTTCCTTTGTTGTTGTTTCTACTTCTATGATTTTTATCAGATCATCAATTCATGCCCCTGTTTAAGATTAATCCTAGAAAGATATAAATCTCATATTGTCTTTTTTCAGGTTACAAATGCCCTCGACATGCCCAATACGTCTTGAATCTCAGTCTTCTTTATCACTATTAGGATGTCCCGGCGACTATAAAAATTAAAAACCTCAACCGCAAACTTGCTTTTATGGTGGGTTTTACTTAGTTACAAATTAAAAATGAGATTGAGTATTAATCATGATGCATATTGATACAACAAGCTTTATGTAAAAAATCCAATTTAAAGCCTTTTGATTGTTGAGAAACTTAAATACACATGTTCCATTTTCTCTAAGCCTAAAGTACGAATATTAAAGCTAACTTTTTACAACCTCCATTTGGTACATTTACCCAAAAAAATATTAATGATACATTATCTGCAGTTCCTTACGTTGAGTTCTATGTTAAAAGTAAATTGGCAAAAATAATTGTTATAGTCAAGACTGTAAAGAGCATTGTATTTCTTTTAAACTGAATCAGCTCCCTAGAGAGAAGATATGATTTACCCATATACATTCGGTTTCAGTAGAATCTAACAAACATTGATAGCAAATAATTAAATCCAACCAAATAACTATACCTTTACATCTCCAGAATCATCAGCAGCAGCTAGAAAAGATGATTTTGAATGGCAAGCAATCTGCAATAGTAAAAATGAAATAACTGCACAATATAGCTTCATATATGGTTTGAATAAGATGACGGCAGAACGAGAAGATGAGACAATGGAACAAGAACATGCATGCATGAAATAACAAAAGATTAAAACAGCAGAACAAGATCATGGGGAAACAAACAAACAATCAATCAAAGTTTACACCCTCTAGATTCAATATTCACAACAGCCCCCGCTAGGACATTTTGTAAAACCAAGGAGTGAAAATAACAAATATACTATCTATATTTGATTTACGCTAGCATTATCATCTTCTTCCCAAGCTTGGATACTGACATAAATTGAAAAGAAGAAAAAAAAAAGAAAAAGGAAATAATTTGAAGGTGTGGAGGAGCTATTTTATGACTATTTCACAAGCTTTATAGTTTTTTCAAAATATTTAGGAAATGAAAAATTTGTTGAATTCTTTGACGGACTTGTTTAATGACGCATGATTAAACAAATACTGATTGTATATACATTTTTGGAACATGTCAGCCTTCAAGCGTACTACTTGAATCCTTAGTACACAAAACTATGTTTGTAAACGGGTTGCAGCCTTCAAGTATACTAGTATAATGCTATCATGGGAATATGTATTGAATCAAGCACCAGCAACAATACATTAAATATATAAAACTTTTTCCAGTGTCTCAGTGTTCGAGAACCAGAAGAGCAATTTCATCACAAATGCTGCAAGACAACATTTCAGAATAAGAAGAGCATGTCACTTCGCAAGAATTTTGAGAATCAACAATCTGGTGAGAGCGTGCACCTGATTTATCTCGTCCTTGTTATAGTTGTAACTTTCTAGCTGCTTCCATGAAGCTGCCTTCAGTGTTAAAAGTCAATGTATTAGTAGCCATTTTTATAAAGCAGAATTTAATTGACAGAAGCAATATGCAAGAGTTATATGCAGAACTACAGACAATCTAACCCATGAACCAGAATTTAATTGTCAGAAGAAGAGAAGGTGATATGCAAGAGATGTAACAAAACTGCAGACAAGAGCCACCTCAGACAGAAACCCCATCCATGCATCCATAGAAGTTGGGATAAAATAGTATCTCCAAAACATTAAGATTAAAGGTACTCTTGATCTCCATAACTGAACCTCAAAAACCCTTTTGCTGCTCTCCCTCCACAACATCCACATGAATAAGATTGCAATAACAAAGTACATTTCTTTCCAGAATGCCAATGGGAAACCACAGAACTACACGGCTCAAATCAAATTCAATGTCTAAATGGAAAAATGAGCACGATATGAAGTAAGATACTGAATGGATAAAAGAAAACCACCAGAAAAGATAATCACAGAGGCAATGGTAACTACCAAAGTGACCATTAGTTTGGAACATCTTGATGAGGAAACTACTAAGGTAAATATCGAAGTATGTGACTGCAAATATTGACAGTTTAAAAGACAATAGATATGTCGAAGCTTCATTTTCTGGCCTTAATTAACATATTTTGGGCTGCATATCTTAATTAGTTGGAACCATAAAGGTCTACTCACTGTGGGGGTGGGGGTGGGGGTGGGGGTGGAGTAACGGAAGCCTGGAAGTAATGAGATAGCCAAGGAAAACAGATATTGGCCTTAATTAACATATTTTGGGCTGCATATCTTAATTAGTTGGAACCATAAAGGTCTACTCACTGTGGGGGTGGGGGGGGGGGTGGGGGTGGAGTAACGGAAGCCTGGAAGTAATGAGATAGCCAAGGAAAACAGATAGATAGGTCATAGGAGAATCTTGAACAAGATGAATTTCATACACATTACATCGAAACGTACCATATGCACATCGAAACATTTGACTTCATTTCCTGTGGATGCATAAATGATATCTTCATTTCCTGTGTTATGCAATAATGAAATCAGATGATGAAACTTCTCTAATTAATAATTCCAATTGGGAATCATTCAAATATTCTCAAGACGCCAACAAAATTAAACCAGCAAAACTCAGTAAAAATCTGCATTTATATATTAAAATGATGTTTGGATTCTTAGTCTCAAGATTTAAGAAAACATAAAAAGAATTCGGTTAAAAGGCCCAACAACAGATCATTCAGTTTTTATCCAAGGATCTTTTCAGGATAAACCAATTTCGAGTTAGATGCGTACATCTAGCTAATTCAGATTTTTCAATAGAACTGTCGGTTTTCCATTTCAGGAAAAAAAATTACAAAACAAAATTAGCCTAATGGCAAGGAAAATACAAGGAAGAAGACACAGAAAAAGAGAACTGGCCTGGTTTGAAACACAATGAAGTAACTGGGTTGTGATTCCCTACATCCATAGTAGTTAACACGTCTTTGCACCGTAAATCAAACCAACAAATACAGCCATCCTATTTTAAATTAGGAAAAAATTAGTCAAAAAACAATATGAATGCTCTAAAATCATCGTTTAATGATTTATTGAAAATTTGCTCAAGTTGAATTCATATATGGAGTAAAAGCAAGAGACGGTTGTCAAAAAAGTAAGTGATATGAGTGTGTGCTTGTATGAGTGTTAGCTAGCGTAAATAGAGAGAGAGGGACCTCGTCGGCGGCGGCGACAAGGCCAGGGCGCTGAAGGGAGGCGATACAGCTGGTGGCGGTGGCTTTGAGTCCTCTCAGTCGTCTTGGCTCGTTCATTGCGGCCGTAGTTCGGGAGGCCGAAGTACCGGTTGGGTTGCCGTCAGTCGACATCTTGTTTTCGTATTAGAGAGGAACGCGTTTATCTTTACGAAGCTTTCGGTTTGGAAAGAAATTTGTACATGCTTTACTATTCATCATGGAAACCATTATTTATATCATAATTTTTATATCCTATTAAAATTTTAAAATTTTAAAAAATTAATGATTATATTGTTACCACAATTTTATTTTGATATACCATATTTTAATTATAGTTAAGCTCATTAATATTTTCTCACTATAACAATTATTTTTTAAATTTTTTTCGTCGAATTCTTATCTTCAATATTTGATTAATTAGTACATCTCGTCATTGATAATAATTTATATCAAAATATTTTGTTTTCATGCTTTTGGAATAAGGGAAAAAAATTTCGCACTTTTTATTTGTTTATATTTTAAATCACAATTAAAAATAAGTTATTTTACGTCATTTCAACGATTTTTTGGACATAAAATTATTATCATATACCAAGTGCGTTAACTAATTAAAAGTTCGAGAATCAAAGTAACATAAAAAAGTAATGAAGATATAAGTGCTATAATGAAAAAGATTAAGAACTTTAAATGTAATTAAAACGTAATGCAAGAAATAGAAATTGTGGTGTGAATATAATTTAAAAAAATCACACCAATTTCATATATTCACCCCACTCTAAATACATTCTAATACAATTTCAAAATTTTTAAAAATAATTCACTATATTTATTCTATTGCATATAACATCAACCTTTTCTCAATTCGTTAACAATCAAAAGATATTAAATTGTTTGGACCTCTCCTCAATCAATATCTTGTTTGACTTTTATCAAATTTACAGAATGGGAGAAGACTCTCGATCGTCTTTCCACTTTGACCTATGCAAGTGTTCACTTCTATTATAATGTTATTATTATTGTAATGATGTAATATCGGTGACGTACTAGTTTAAGTAAAATAATGGAATTGAACAATTTAATTTTTATCAGAGAGGGGGAGGAGAGAGAAAAATATGAGGGATAACTAGTTGTCATATCATCGATATTTTATCGTCATAATAATAAATGACATTACTTTTTTTTAATAAGTGAAGGTAAATCTAGTATGAACAACTTTTCATTTTGGTAAGTTTCGACCATCTGGAGAGATCCTACAAGGGAATGGAAGCCACAAAATTAATAAAAGTGATTTTGACTGTTTTGACATCAAAATTCTTTCCCTCTCATTTCTTGAAATGGAGATGAAAGGGGGGAAAAAAATCCATACCGCCAAACCCTTTCTAACAGGAATAATAATAATGTAATATACGAATACAGTGAGAATGGAAGAAAAATTGAGGAGGATGAGAACCATGTTGAAAGATTAACATGAATGGGAACCTACTGATGAAAAGAAGATGGAACAGCACCACATTTTAATCAATTCTTAATTAATTCTATTTGCACTTTTTAATGATTTTAGTTTATGTGATAATGGTCCTCCCATTATGTGACAAGAGGATATCTATTTTTTTTTTTTTTTAAGACTTGAGACATGAAGTTTCATGTTCTGTGGTTCTCTAACTTTCTCTTGGCTTTCTACAAGGCAAATGAGTCCACCATTCGACTTGATTCTGGTACGAGGCTAAGGCTCACCCAATTTAACCTAGTTTGGAAGCTTTGCTGGGGTGTGAACCCCCAAAGGACAAGCTAGATTACTAGCCGTGTGAAGATTTGCATAATCGTTTGAATCCATGATGATGTGGGCAGTTTGTTAAATGTAAACATTAGTGAGTTCCCCATGTGTTACCAATCTACGAGTCTAGAAATGTTGAATTTCAATGAAAAATGGTAGTTTCAACTTATTGTAACTGTTGAGAACATCCGTGGAGATCCAAATTTTATTTCATTTTCTTTGTATTTAATTAATTTCGTCTCCAATTTTTTTGAAATAGTGCAAATTAGTTTTCAAATATGTTCAATAACAAGCGTGTTATGATTAGTGATTTTTTTTTGGTCCGTCTTAATTGTTACAACAACTTATGATTGTACATTGTGTCCAATATTGTCAATACAATAACCGAAGAAACGTTTTTGATATGTAAATCACAAAATAAGCCTAACCTAGATAGGTTCTCCTCGTGCTGATTTGGAGTCCACGAACCATTTAGGTGATCGCCTAAGAATAACTAACTTATAGGTGGGTGAATTGATTTTTTTAAAAAAAATTCGAAAAATTAATTTAAATTCAAGTAAGTAAAGACTAAATAAATTAATTCAAATAGTAAGTACAAATATAAAAACAATAAGTAAAATGGAGAGATATAATTGTGAATGTTCGATCCAAAGCAATGATCTACGTCCTCCGTTACCTAGCTCTCCGGCATGAACAAGACATTTTCACTATATTGATTGACTTATGATGTAATCCAACTCTTTATAACGCTTCCGGTGACTTACAAATAAGGAGCATCGATCCTTATACAATGTTGAGCTTTACGGAACCTCAACACGACCAACACTATTGAGCATTACAAATTTAGTTCAATCAATCAAAGTTTCAATACGATGAATAAGAAAAATTTATGCAATGTAAGTGTAAAAATCTTCTTAAAAAATATATCTATTTCAATAAATAATTGTGATAAATTAAGTACTAAGTGATAAATTAAAAACTTTGATAAATATGATATTTACAAGTTTGATTCAATAAAAATTTCAATATGAAGAAGTAGAAAAAATTTATGCAATGTAAGTGCAAATACTTCTTCAAAAATATATCTCTTTTAAAATTGATAGAGATAAATGAAGCACAAAGATAAATGAAAAATCTTGATAAGAGAAATGATTCAATAATTTTTATCCAACAATCAAAGTTTTTGTTATGAAGGAATGAATGTAAAAATGTAAGTTCAAAGAATATTTTTCAAATGAAAAACATTGATGAGTAGATTTTCAAAAGCTAATTTGATCAAAAGTTTTTCAAAGCTAAATGATTTGATAATTTTGTTCAAAAGTATCTCATTTGAATGCTCTTAAGTGTTGTAATAAATGACAAATGAGTTGGTATTTCTAGAAGTGAAAAACACCAAAATTTCTGTCAAACTGGAATGTCGGTCCTGTCAACCGCCAATTTTCGAATGACCAATATTACCGTCTGTACAGGAAAAATCAAAAGTCAGAACGGTCAAAAATCTGACCGTTGGAGACATCTGGTTGATCGCCGGTTAATTTTTTTTTTTTAAAGATATGATCTAACTTCAAGTATACTTTGAAAGATCAATCTTAATTTTGATCAAAAATATTTTACGCAAGTGCTATGAAAATAATTTTTCGTGCACAAAATGACTTTTGAGTCATTGTCATTCATCAAAGCGTTATACCTTTTCATATGATCTCGAAGGCCTAGTCTTTGATCTTGCTTCAAAATTTTTTTTATGTTTCGCTCTTAAACTCTTAATCTTGTTCTTCTTCATGAGCTCGATTTGATAGTCTTGATTTTGATCTTTTAAGCTCTCGTCTTGAATGATTTGACTTGAATGCTTAAAACTTTGATCTTCATTTCGAGTCCGATTTATGTTGTGTTGGTTTTGGAAATACTAGATTGATTTTAGCATTAAACTATCATAACTTGAAATCAATTATTAGAAATAATATTAATCTTGTTTGTTATGATCAAAACATTGAGGATGAAATCAACCATAGGTCAACACCACAATGGTGACAGGTGGAATAAACCTAGGTTCAAACCTACTTGGAGGTTGTTCTCATTTTATAGGGTGATTGATCCTACATTGTCTATTAGGCCTCAATCCTAAGATATTCTTGCCCTTGGGTTCAGGATTAATAGTATTCCAAGCTTTGTTGGTGGTTAGGACAAACGTGGTCTTGGATGACTAGGAGTAGTATTATCATTTTGAACGTAAACCAAACCATGCCTATTTCCAGCAGGCTTGTTTATCCCTAACAGATTATGGAGTTTCTACGTACCACTCATAAAGGAATGAAGTTGTGTGTTAGATTTTTCAAGATCACTTGTTAAAGATTTAACTTTGGCTTCTAAGTTCTC
>CAIGRB010083385.1:0-23890 GCA_903798255.1 Fraxinus quadrangulata | reverse complement strand
ACGTATAAATTGCACAAATTTTAAATATATTATAAAAAATTATAGATTTATAACGAATTTAAAAAAAAAGAGTCGGCTCGAGCTAAGCCTCATTTTTTTGGCCGAACTTTTGTTCAACTCGGCTTGGGTCCAAAAAGTTCAGACCTATTTTGCTCGAGCTGAGCCTGAGCTTCGAATTTCTGCTAGTGGCTCGGCTCTGCTCGTTGACATGGCTAAATTAGAGTGATCTTATTATTTTGTGTAATATGTTTGCATGCATGATGGGTTGAGATTTGTTGCGTACTCCGTTTTGCTCTGTGAGTGGTGTGAGAGAATGTGGCAGTGAGAACAAATAGGGACTGTCATTTTCTCCTTTATCTTTGTGAGCCTGTTTGGTTTGTGAGTTTATGTGAGGCAGTCATGTATGGGTTATCTTCTTCCTTTTTGTAAGCTTCTTTTGTGAGTGTAGTAAAGTAATGAACTCTTTGAGCATTGGTGTTGGAATAACTATATGGTGCGTTGGTCAATTTAAAATGAGTTATAACATTTGCATTTGCCAAATGTGTTGATTTACCATAGTGGGTTTGTGATGCATTAGCAGTGATGATGTCTATTAGTAATGTGGAGTATAGATATCTAAAGGTGTATTGGTAATATGCACATGGATGTAAAGTGTGAAATTTGGATCACGAGTAGAGAAGTGATAAAATGTTGGAATTTTTTTTATCTGTGAAGACTCTGTATAGTGGAGTGTGAGAAATACACTTTTATCACTTCTGTATAGGTTGGAAGAACTAATGTGGTGATAAGAGGATTATCCTGTGGATTTATATCTATTGTGATTTACCAGTTAGACATGAGTTGAGTGATCAATCTAGTGAACTTGGTAGACAATGAGAGAAGATATGTGTTCTCGAGGTGTGAACAACACAAAATGAAATATGATAAGTGTGATGAGATATTTTTATTTTTACATTTGTTACATATGTGTTGTCCGTATGTTTGGTTAACTTGATGTCAATCTATTGTTCTGTATGAACGTGATTTTTTTGAAAAGATCTCTTTATTATTCTATGTTATATCTTCATCGCATGTTTATTTGCTCTTCATCGTTTACTGTTATTATCTGCTTCTATTTTTATGTTTCTTGACCTTAGCCTCGGTAAGTACATGAATCAAACGACATAAGGTCTATGATACTAATTTTATTGGTTACCTTGATTATGCAAATATAAATTTTGTGTTTTGTTTGCTTGCAAATTGATTGGGCATTAAGACGAAATTTTTTTGAGTTTTGATACCCAATAAATTCCGAACGATGATATTAAATCGATGTTGGATAATTTATATCGACACCTTAGTGATGACTCAACTGGAAAAAAACAACTTGGGACTATCAGAAGCATTTTAATTGAGTTAATATTGGTGTGTGCACGCGCAATAAAGGAGAAATGGTGGGTAGGGGTGGTTCGTTTGAGTGTTCAACCATTGCACCGCTTTTCTTTTTTCTTTCGTGATATTGCTACCACCATCATCATCCTTTGTAGGGGTGAAACCTAGTGGCAATTGGAGTGTTAAAGTTGTGGGTCGGAGCCTCCTCAGGGTGTTTATTTGATGGATTAAACTGAGCCCAGATCAAAATTTCTCTTGGATTTTAACAACACAATGGATATAATATACAATCAGATCACACAATAATTTACAAGATAAAGGCTATATGCACAACTTTACATTGCATCAGACGGGGCCCTATACAAAATAAATTGTGCTTAGCTAGCAGTAATATAATTAAGCACCAACAGCTGTGGCTGATAGAATGGAATCCATTTCATTTTTGGCGTGGCTAATCCTTTGATCACCCTCTTCACTAAACCATATATCTGGAATTACTTGGACTAAATTAGTGATTGTTTCCAGTGCATAATCTGTTTCTTTGCTCTTGATTGCTTTCCCAACCTTCAAAATAGTGAAAATTACCAATTAGAATTGATTAATAAAGATGATTAGTTAAAAACGATATGAGTAGATTTCATGAAGGTAAGGAGAAATGCCACATGTAGGGTTTGGATCTAACTTGTCCCAAAGTTCCTCGACTAGAACTTGTAGACGAAATGATTATGTTAGAACGCAACTGGTGAGTCCAGATTAGCTGTTCCCAAGAAGACGTGAATATGAGAACAATAAATCTGGACTCATGGTTTAATGCTTGAAGTAGAAAGAACAAGCTCGACTACATTGACAGTGTATAATCTGTGCATTATGCAAGTAAACTACCAATTTGAGCACAAGTTAATACGATAGATAAAATGACACAACGAAAAATGAATCCCAACTTTGTTAAGTTATTCAAAGTCGTTTCCAAAGACAAACGATCAAATCTCAATATCGTGACATCACTTATTTCACATGAATCACGAAACAAAATTTTGTGGGTTGTGGCATGTTACAACAAGTGCATCACATGTAAAATGTGGGCCTTTGGCCGTTATGGACCGTTGTTGCGCATGCATCCGGTGTACAATGTGGGTCCTCAGCCGTTACGGACTGTTTTTGCACGTGCATGTGTAAAATATTGGTCTTTGGCTGTTATAGACAGTTATACGCACGTATTATGACATATTATTACATATAAGCATTTGTTCGAATATAGAATTAAAATTTTATATTAATCCTACGTGTGGCAAAAGGTAAACTTACCAGAACCGTCCGAAGCCCGACAGCCTTCCCAGCAGCAACATTTTTCACATTGTCGTCCAAAAACAACTGAAAAAAAATGAATTAAAATATAAAAATATCAAATCAAAACCTGATCAATTATCCTTCTAATGATCAAGGGCAAGGCAATGATCATATGCAACACGAGCATACCGTGCGCAGAGGATCAACTCCTGCAACATCAATTGCAATCTTCATGGCCTCCATTGAAGGCTTCAACACCACCGGAGTCGTTGATTTCGACAGATTCGGATTCATTGTCTCTAAACAAATAATTTGCTCAAAACAGTCTTTGATTCCAAGACGATCCAATGTTTTCATGGCGTGTATTTTATCAGAATTAGTGAAAATCTGCAAAATTTTTGGATTTGCCCAAGTTATATAAATTAAGATTACTACTATTATGTACTTTGGCAAAATGTAACTGTTGTATAATTTGATAGTATCAGTGTTTCTTACAATTTTCCTTTGTTTGATGGTTTGCAGGAGGTTCCGTAAATTACCGTCTGGTTTGATCAAATCATACGGCAATCTTCCGTGCACGACACTGTTGAGAAGAAAAAGTCGAAAATTTGAGTTTGAATTCTCAGGAGGAATTTTTTATTTTTTTATTTTTTTTGTTAACCATGGATTTCCGGACAGCTTGCGCGCAACTCGACTAATTCCACGAGGCCCGAAGTTTAAGACCGGATACTGCCTCACTTACCCTCATCTCAGGAGGAATTGATGTTGGATTATATGGAAAAGGAGTTTTTTCTGACCTGTGATAATCGTCGGCATCAACGTCATAGCCTAATGACTGCACAAAGATAAGCAATTAAGAGAAAATGAATCAATTAACTGTTTTAAGCTCAGATTTTTTTAAAAAAACTGGAGAAATTTCTACAATTTTTTTGGATTAATTACCCTAAGACCAACAAGGGAGCTTCCGTAAATTTTGAAGAGCTCTGCGCGAATAGTTGGAGCTTGAGATTCTGGAAATCCAAATCTCTCGACTAGAAAATCTGTTGAGTAATCAAAAGGGAAAAAAAATTGACCGGATGACAACAGAAATTTAGGATTTCAATTTCTGTAAGAATATGTACCATCAATGTTTCGTTTAAGGGCTTCACCAATTCCAGTTTTGGAAGAATACAAGGTGTCGTCCAAATCTGCGTTCATTGGGAAAAAAAGGAAAGAAATCAAATTATTAACTATGTTTTCCTCCAATATGCTAAAATCTCACTCATCAATGGATAAGGATTTCGATGATTAACCTTTTGACATGAAATTTTAGGAGTATCACTAACAATTCATTCAATTTAGAAATCAACCAGCACATGAAAAAGCCGAATTTCAAAATTCTACGGAGTTGGAGCAATTCCTTACCGAAGACGATGCAATCAAAAGGGGAAGACGCGGACTGAATGCAGGAAGAATCCATGAACGCGAAATTAGAGAGAAGAAACAGTAAAATGGGTTTGAATTTGACGGTTTAGAGAGGATTTTTAAGGGATTTGATCAAACGGAGAAGGGCCTTTGAGCATTGTTGATGACAGGTATTTATAGATTAGATTTGAGCAGTCGAGTGGTGAGTTGGGTTTTGCTGACTCAGATGACGACCACGAGTTTGGTGTGACAACCGAGTGAACCGTATTCGTATGCTAATGCCAGGATTTTGACACATCGATATCGCACTGACAGGTAAACATAAATTAAGAAAATATCTATTAAAGTGTTTTTTTGATGAAATCGAGTCAAAATGTATCAAGTCGTCTACTATGAAAATTTTGAGCATTGTGTCATTACAATCGACTCTATCATGTAGATTACAAATTGATTGAATTGTATTTGTATTGAATGATCGAGAAAAGAGGAAATAAAAAGTAATTAAAAAGAATGATCAATCTTGATTAGGGATGACAATGCCGTTTATTATCTCATTTAAATTTTTTTAAATTTTTGATAATTCATTTTATTACTCTCATTCATTATATTGAAATAATAATATATTTTTTAATCTTATTTATTTTTAAAAGCTAAATTATTCCAATATATTTAATAAATTAAGACTTTTATTATTTGTCATATTTTAAATAATTTTAATTGTCATTTTTTATTAGAACTAACGAAATTTTCCATTTAAAATATTGAATTCTAAAAAAAATATTTTAAAAATAAACGGGAAGGGGCACCCATTACCCCTCCCAAACTCGAATACCCAATTAAGCGGGTAATCCTCGCCCCATTCAAGACGAGGTCTCACGAGTATCGAGGTTGTCAAATTTTTTTGTCATCCCTAATCTTAATCTCTTGCTTCCAATGAGTAAGATAACAAATTTCTATCGTTGACTTGACAAGAAAACTTTAGATATGATTATCTGAAATGATCGTAATTCAGATAATCATAACTAAGGTTCTCTCGCTATGTCGTTGTGAGAAATTTTTATCTTATTCATCGGATCAATTCTAAAAGAATGGCAAAAACAACTACAAAATACCATATAAACTTATTTAGTATAACACGAATTTTTTCTTTTAAAAGCATGTATTTTCCTTTCTCCTTTCTCCTTTTTCCTCCTCTCCATTTTTTTTTGTTTTGTTTTGACAATATATGTCTTTGTCATGTTCAAATAACAACTAGAAAAAATTAAGCATTCTCTATATTGAAAAATACGAGATTGAATAAAATTAAGAAACAATAAATATATAATTAAATTTATAAGTTATTTTATCTGGTCATATTTAATATTTAATTAATACACCAAACGCGTTGTTAATGTGTAAATGTATTTATTTATTGAAGAATCATTGTCTTTACTTTATGTGCTGTCATGTTATGATGACTTCACGTGAATTACGCCTTCAATAAGAAAAAGGAAAACAATCAAACATAAAAAATCTCACATGAATAACGACAACATTATTTATTGTTTAATAAAATCTTGAGGAATACTTTGAAGTAATATTATTCATAGTCGGATACTACAATTGACATTTTATGTGACAGTTTGTTATGTAAGATAACAAAATTATAGAAAATTGATGCACCAAATAAAAAGTTATCCCGTAGAGTGACTGTTAAAGTTGTTGACTATAAATAGCATTATTCGTAGTTTGACACGTGAAATTTATTATAATTTATTCTCATTTACTTGATTTGACACGAATGATCCTAAAGTTGAATTCCTTCGTAGAATGCTAACAACTAGTGATGATCATTTATCTTGTTGGCAATTTTTTACAAGTTAGAATTGAAAGTTGTACATGAAATCTAACTTGTGTTTCATGTTAGAATCAGTTTAGTGTGCTTTCTTCATGTTCTTATCTGATTCCTTAACAAAGCTGCCATGAGGCAAGTTCATTTGTGGATAATGCATGCATCTTGCTATCCTTGTGAATTGTTTTTTATGACATGATCTCTTGATCTTTGATTTATGATGCAGTTTGCAAAGGTGATTAATATGGAATTTCAAGTGAGGTTCGTAGACCTTTGCATGATAAATTACTTTGATGACACCACTAATTTTTTTTTTTCTTTTTATAAACAAAAATAATATAATAATGCCAAATCCCCATTGAAGGTGTAACCGTGTCAGCGAGTAATTCAAAATCTTTTCGTTAGATTGACATAACAAGCAGAGGCAGATCAAGCAATTTAGAAACCTTAGGCAAAATCGGCAAAGGGGCCTTTTCGAGATCAGGAACACAAAAATTGATGACAAATGGAGTGAGGATGTCATAATCCAATGCCAGTTCATTCATTTTCATCATATATGAACTGTGTAAGAGTTCAAAGCATAAATTGGATGGTTCTAACAAAGTTTCATTTTGAAACAAAAATCCGTTTTTCGAGATGTATTCCATGTGTCTCATGATACGAATATGGTGATACTCATCACACCGAACTTATGAATTATATCATAGAATTTATGAAATATTAAGATCGGATTAATTTTGGCAGTTAATAATGTTAACATCCATAAACAAGACTATAGTACTTAGATCTTTAGTCAATAATAATATATAAGCATTAACATTGTCTTAATACATTGGACAACAAACAAATCTTTGTATTCATGTCTTGAAGAACAAAATTACAAAGCAGAACTTTTTCCTCTTTCCCTGGTCGGGTGGGGTAGGGTAGGGTGGGGGGGGTAGAGTTTTTTTTCCCCAACTTGCACTCTTAGTGCTCATTCCTCAAGATTGATTGTGCTTGTAAGCAGTACCATGTCCATAAATAAACCTTGCATTTCCTTCTGTGTAAACATGAGTCTCATTGTGTAGCCTGTCAAAATTCAGTTCATATTACTAACAAGCAATCAAATAATCAAAATAGGCATATTTTATACACAGTACTAGACAAAATTGGATTGAGGACAATAAACAAATATGTACTATCCAATACTGCACGTCAAACATGCCCTCTATCAACTTCCACACTAGAGAGAATCTCATAAATGACATCGAGACTAGGGCCTTACGATTCGCGAACTGCTTTGCTTAAGGTAGAGGCAGATGTGAATGTTTTGCCATCAAGATATCTGTTTTCCCCTTTCATCCTCTGTTTAATTCTGAGGTCTAAATCATCAGCATTCGACATAAAAGGCGAATCGGATGCCTGTCATTTAAGGATTAACATTAGGCTCCATGCCATCTTCATAAAACCAGACTAATTGAGGAATAATTTATTTAGTAGGGAGGATTTGATAACACTAGAAATGATAAAAAAAAGATTAAAATCTTGGTTATTAAATTGTTCAGTTTTATCGATTACTGCATATTGAACACCCAACTTGGAAATAGAGTTCAATTTGTATACCATGACCCAGCCCCAGGTATCAGCATAGGAAGGAATATGAGCAGAATAAGGCACAACATCTGCACATAAAGGAAAAGTTAATCCACTGCTAAGCAAATATTGTCAATATTAAGCAAGTAATATCATATTTGGTATGCTCGACTTGGTAGCACTGGTAATGATTAAGGATAATCGTGCATCAATATCGAGTACGATGTACCAAACATGCCCTAAATGAATTAGTAAAGTATAACGCCCTTTGTTATTAGTTTTATGAACTCACACTTGAAAACCTGCCTCAGAGTATTGTAGATACAAGAAAAAACTTCTGTATGGCTGAAAATCCCGGCAGGCCCGGCCTGAAATGTTGAAAAACTTGAATTGCTTAGAAGCCATTTCTAGTTTTAACTAAGTGAGTGACACATAGCAAAACACGCGTGCGTATACGTGTGAGCACGTACAGTTTCCGGAGTATGTTTTGTACATACCTGAGTGACAAAAATACCACCCGGGTTAAGTCTTGGTTTAACTATGAATTCATAAAAGGATTTGGTGTAGAGTTGGTAGCATGGGCCTCCTTCTATTGGATCTGCCAAATCTCCTATGATCACATCATAAAACTCTTCTCTCCTTTCAAGCTCAGCCCTAATTAAACCACACCAAATTATAATTATAAGTGGTTATAAGAAAGAAGAAATTATGAAAAAGAAACACACAAGCTGATGGCCCATCCACTCGCCACCGTCAGATCTCCAAGATTTACTCTGTCCCTATTGGACGAGTGAGTCTTGCAATCAAGCTCCCTTATGCCACTACTCTCGAGGGCCAATCTCCATCCTGCCCGAGTTACGTTCAGAAAAATGCAGTTGGTGTAGTCTTTTACCTGGCATCATTGATAATGAGTTCTAGTCTAGGATCACAGAAAGCTTCTCTATTAACCACCAAGTATGACTTGCAAAATTCCACCACTTCCTGCAGCAGCATTGTAAAAAAAAAAATTATATTCTTTTTATAATAAAATTATTTAATAGAAAGGGAAAAATAAAGGAAAGGGTATTGTTTTTCACCTCATCAATGTCACACATGACAACCTTCTCCACTGGCCTATGTCTGAGTATTTCTCTTGCAGTGGAACCTTCACCTCCTCCCATGATAAAGATAGTTTTTGGACTGAAGATTTTGCATGCATATTAAAATTTTGGTTTACAATTTATGTAACAACTACAAACTAAGCAATTTTAACAAGTTTGAACCACCTAACACCTAACTATGAATTGATTAATAAAGATTGTAAATTATATTTTTAAGGAGAAATTACTTTAGATGATTAAGAAGTGCTGGATGAACTAGAGATTCATGGTAGATAAACTCATCTATCTCTGCACTTTGAAGCTTTCCATCAATTACTAGAGCCTGCAGGGTTTATCAAAAACAGATTTCAGAAAAATCAAAGGAGCATATATTTTATTTGTTGAAAAATATTTCCTTTCTGTAATATTGAGAAGAAATTTCAACCTTTCCAAAGGGCTTAGTGTCCAAAAGTTGAATGTCCTGGAATTGAGTGGCACCTGTGTGCAAAATACTGCAGCAAAAACGAGAATATAAGGTAATAAAATATAATTACGAACAATTATGGTTCAACCATCTCGTTTAAAAACCTAAAAAATGATAAGAGTTCGTAGATTTATTATTCTAATTTTGTTTGTAACAAGTCCCTTCGTGTCCTCGCGCGCGCGCACATTTCATGATTTGGTGGCGACCATATTGAAACAAAGAACCTTTATTTACTTCGTCAGCTATAATTATGTTGAACCACCTTGGCCAGACTCGAATTAGAAGAAATAATCAGACCAGTGATTTCATTTTTTGCTTCCCTTTGTCAAATCTTGTCAGAACTTTTCTTGGACAAAACTCAGGAAAAAGGTTTACAGAAAATGCCCATACTAAAATACCCTACACCCCATTTTCTCGAGAAACTCGAAGAACCCGTAAAACTAAGCTCCGTTTCGTTTTGCAAAAATTCAAAAAATTGTGGATCTCATTAAATATGTGGTTAAAATTAATTATCGACTTTAACTTGAATTTTTATAAACTATCTTAGCCGAATCAAAGAGGGGCTAAATGTTGAGATATAAGTTGCTTAAATTCTTGCCATCAAAATAATTAATTAATATGCATAAATGGAAAATAATTAATACCCATTAAGAGCAAAGCACCATCTCAAGTTTTCTTCAATCTCTTCTTCATACCAGCAGCTCTTTCTTTGGCCATATCCATTAATGCAATTCCCATTACTGATGGAAATATCACCCATTTTTGTTCCTCAGAATTCTTCAACGAGATGACTGACACACACGGAGATATATATACAGAGGTAGGTAGCGAGATATATATATAGAGGAGAGATATAAGTTGGCAAGAAAAAGGAAACGTTAAAGGAGATTAATTATTTTGGTTGGCCAATAAAAATGCATTGAAATAGGTGCTTTAATTAAGAAAACATGCAGAAAATCCTCATAGGTTTTCGAAACTTATATCCAGGAAAAGGAATAAAAGTGAAAAAAACATCATGTTTGCTATGTCTAAGGTTGATTTCCTCGCGTGGCCTGTCGTGAAAGGATATTTTACCCAACTTGAACATAGTTCACATCATCCATATCAGAATAATGTTATTTATCATCATGATATAAAATATCGAAAATATAACAACTTATTATCCCTCACATTTTTCTCTCTCTTCCACCATCTCCATTAGAAAAATTGATCTATTTAATCTCATTATTCCACGTAGACTGCCACATCACCGATATTCGATCATCATAATGATAAATATCATTATTCTATCTTTGTTGATGCATATGTTTAGCTAAAGTTTGCGCCTTTTAAATATTACTTGCAAGATTTTGTTAAATTTAGTAAAGATTCATGCTTATTATACTAGTAACTAGTTTTACATATTTATTTTTTGGGATAAGAAAAAGAAAATAATTCTATGTGCACGTCACCTAATGGCCCCAACTTGGTTCATCAAAAAAAAAAAAAAAAATCTGGTCAGTAAAATTTATTTCAAATATGTTGAGTTGAGAACAAACAAATTGTAGAACAATAATATAATTGTTCCGAGCTTAAATATTTTTTATATCTTTAGTAACAACTCCAGAATCATGTGGTTGTTCACTAGATATCCTTATGAGAGGGGAAGCAAAAATTTCAGTGTTTCCTTGTGAAATATTTATTTCTTGCATAGGAGGATGAATAGATTGAAAAGTATTACCCTTAGGTGTTTTTTAAATCTTTTTTTTTGAAGAATTTGTATTTTGAACAGCTTTTGATTTAGTGAATTTTTTATTATAAACTTTGAAATAAGCCTACTCATAAAAACTTAAATTTTTTGGAAAGGAATCAAATTCTTCCCAGTAAAATTGAATTTCTTCTTGAGAAAAACTTTTTTGAAATAATTTTCGAAAACTTTTGACTTCGGGAGTTTTCAGTCATGAATTCATGTTTTAGACGTGACTTATAAGTTTTTAGTAAATTAAAGGGTTTAATGTGGTATTGAAATCCATAAAAATCGAAATTTTAAGATTTACACTTATTATGCCTTTGTTTGGTGACATTTAATTTACTTTAATTTATTTTTCATGCTCATTTTTCAACCACATATACACATAATAAAATATTATACTCGTAAACAAAAAATGTTTCCCTACTTTTTAATCACACGTTTTTTCAAAAAATACTATTCAAAACATAGTTTTTTCAAATTAAATTTTAAATATCTTAAAAATCAAGAATAACTAAACTTGTGCATCTGGTAGTGGCTTGCGTGATGTGTCTGTTTGAGAGTGAATCAAAATTTGAGTCAAATTTAATAATTAATTTTAGTCACACATTTCATGCGACACAACTTTTCAATCACACATTCCATATAATTTTATCAAAATTTATTAAAAAATTGATTTTTATGGGTTTAGTGTTAGAGTAGTCTAATACTATACGGAAAATTGACATTCAGACTAATATTAATAATAAATAAATAAAAGAATTAACTCTTAACTTGTACAAGTGTGTTGCAATATACACATAAATAAAATAAAATGTCTTTCGTCTCTAACAATTTAAACATTTGATGTGATTCAAAACAAGGATTATCGAATTGAAGTACTATATACAACTGTTGACGAGTGAACAAAATCGAAGTATGATTGTACATTTGTCTTTCTTTAATTCTATTCACTGCATTATATTTTCACATGTCACATGCTATTAATGAAAAAAAAATCATTTTAATTAAATTTAATTTATTTTTAAACACGATCAAACGTTAAAGTCGCGAGTCTAACATATGCAATGCAACGGGACAAAATAAAATGATGAAGGGAATACATTAACATGTCATGTAAGAATAACCATCATACAGAAACGAGATTTTAGAGAAGGAAAAGGATAAAAATGATGATTGAAATGGTGACAAAATCCCAAAATTAGGGTTCTTTCTTTTTCTTCAGAAACTTGTGCAAATCTTGGTTGGAAAGAGAGAGAATGGCGTGCTGTGGATACCATCATTTGGAAGTCTGTTGTTCAAAAGAGAAAATGGCGTGGTGCCATCATCATCACCATCGCCACAGAACATCAATTTTCCCAACATACAAAGATTTCAAAACCAACATCAATGTCACACTCAATATATAAATATTAGTATTTAATATTTTGTAAAAACCGGATTCACGCTAGAAAAAAATTAGGGTGCGTTTGGTTTGCATTTCTATTTTCTGCTTTCATTTTTGAATTCATTTTCCTTTTTCTTTTTTGATGGATTGTTTTAAGATTGCAGAAAACTTGTTTAGTTTGTCATTCTGAAAATTGTTTCTTAAAACAAAAAATTAGAAAACGTATTTGGTTTAAAAGTCTTAGAAATAGTTTTATGACATTTTTTTTTTCAATTAATTTGATTATTAGTAAAACATATCAATATGTGATTATTTTTATGGATATTTGTATTTTGGTAGGTTTTGTGTGATTTTATTAATTATTTTAATTTGAGAAATTTTTAAGTTCATTTTCCTTGTTTTGAATTTTTTGAGTGTTTTCATTCAAAAAGTCATTTTAGTTTTATATTGTAAAATTTTCCTTTTTTTGAAAACACATTTTTGAAAATAACATGCCAAACATGACTACTATTTTCTGCTTTCAGTTTTGAATTCATTATCTATTTTCTTTTTTGATGGATTATTTTAAGATTGCAGAAAACACGTTTAGTTTGTCATTCTGAAAAATTATTTCTCAAAAAAAAAAAAAAAAAAACTAGAAAACGTGTTTGGTTTAAAAATCTTAGAAATAGTTTTATGACATTTTTTTTCAATTAATTTGATTATTTAGTAAAACATATCAATTTTATGCTTATATGTGATTTTTTAGTTTTATGGATATTTGTATTTGGGTAGGTTTTGTGTGATTTTATTAAATATTTTAATTTGAGAAATTTTTAAGATCATTTTCCTTGTTTTGAGTTTTTTTAGTGTTTTCATTCAAAAAGTCATTTTGAGTTTTATATTGTAAAATTTCCTTGCTTTCGAAAACACATTTTTGAAAATAACATACCAAACACGTATTACTTATTTTAAAAAATTGAAAATGGTCTTAAAACGACAAACCAAACGCACTCTTATTAACTAAAGTGAAAAATGATTTAGTTACAGTCTTAAAACAGTACAAAATACTTAGTCGTAACACATTACGTGTTGATTCAGTTAATCTTTTTAGCAATAGATTTTGAACCTTTATTTTACCTAATCAATATCCAGACCTAGTTATGAAACAAAACATTGATAAATACAGCAAAATATCAATGTTATCAAAGTATATTGGACTCGACCAGCTAGTTCGTTTCAAAAAAAATGTTAGAAACCTTTTTAATCTCGATAAAATATTCTCATAACCGGCCAATTCACTGCATATTTTCTGAAACCTCAAAAAATTTGTTTATAAAAATGCAATATTCCTAGTTTATGTTTACACAATGATTAATAGCAAAAAAAAAAAAAAAANAAAAAAAAAAACCCTCAAAATGTTTTCATTTGCGATATAATCCATACATATTGAAAATTGTAGAAAACTCCCACATTTGAATCCTTTGTGCGAAGTACCCCATGCCGTCAAGATCTGTTAAATTTGTCGTTAAAAATAGTAAAAAAAGTGAAAATTAAAAAGAAATAATTGTAGTTGCAGTATTCGAACTTTTACTTTTTTGCAAATTATACCTAAAATTTTTATATGTGCCACTCATAATCTCAAATCTGTAAAACTTCTTATTCTTCGCCACCACGCCGCATCCCCTTCATCTTTTCCCCCACCTTCAACCTACCCATACCACTAACTTCGTAATTCCGTAAATTTTGATTTGCAATTATATCCCGCCGTTAGTCAATTACAGATTCCATTTTTTGAAATCAGACCAAAACAAACAAACTCAATGTGCCATATGTGAAGAAACGCCATATTAGAGTTCCACATTGGTTTATGATATTTACACGATCTACTTAATAAGGTATGACAATCCTCCCCTAATAAGCCGATTTTGTTAGGTTGAATTTGACCCAATATCCTTTTTAATATGATATCAGAGTAGACCCAGTTTTGCAATGTTGAGTGCACCCAATATCGATTTGTTCACAGTTGTTTGGCATTGTCCACGCTGTGCGTGAGGGGGCATATTAGAGTCTCACATTGGTTGGTGATATTTACACGATCCACTTAATAAGGTGAGAGCAATCCTCTCCTAACAAGTCGATTTTGTTAGGTTAAATTATGCCCAATATCCATTCTAATACCCCAAATGGAAATGGGTTCCATTGAAAAATGGAGAACATGATTTTTTTTAGTTTAGATGTATAATTCCAAAGATATAGAACCCTTTCCCTTGTTGAGAAGGTCGGAGGGCATAATTTGGAGCCTTGATTGGTGAAAAGAAAATGATTTAGGAAATGAAGAAGAATCAAAAGGGAGAGGCTGAAGTTCCATTGTTGAATGAGTTACAACTATGGAAATAGGACACTCCATCTTCACACCAAACAGCCTGAGTCGGTTATAACATTACTACTACAACTTTAAGGTCCATGGCATTGGGACGTATCAAGTGTGAATAATCCTTGGTCAATGGTGGCCACTGGGATTGCAAATATGGAGGATTCAATGGGTGAAGAGTCTCCTGGAAAGAGAAAGTGTGTGGTACTGAGAGCGGAGGACACAAAATCTCAAATCCCCAAAATATCGTAAAACCCTACCTCTATGTTCTTGTCGTTGCAGCTGTCAGAATTTAAGACCGTCACCACCACATCCATTGTCACAGACCCCCAAAAAGAAAAATAAAAGAAAATTTATCAGAAGAAAAAATTCTTTGTTTTTCTGTGTTTAAAATTACTTATAAGTAAATTTAGAGATGGGTTAGATTTGGTTTACCATACAAAGTTGTTTTGAAAGGATTGATGATTTTTTTTTCCCCAAATTTAGAGACTTCGATAATGGATTATTACACCGCAAGAAGATGATGATTTTGGTGCTCAAGGATATCTTTCTCCATTTCTTTATTGACTTTTTAGGTTATTGCTTTTAAAAGAGAATTATTTAGGTGTTTCTTTGGAATAAGTTTTAAAGATTTGAAATTATGTTTGGCACAAATAAAAAATTAGGTATAATTTGTAAAAAAAAAAAGTGTGGGTACTGCAACTGCAATTATTTCTTTTTAATTTTAACATTTTTTTACTGTTTTTAACGTCAAATTTGACAGATTTTGACGGTATGAGGTATTTTGCACAAAAAATTTCAAACATGGAGATTTTCTACGATTTTAAATAGGTAAGAATATATCACAAATAAAAACGTATTTATAGAATTTTCTGCCATTAATCCTTTACACAATCTATCATGGTTTTGTTCTGTTTGTTAGTCACATGTTAGTTGATGATGTAGCCCTTGCCACCACTTTTGTGGACTAGAGGAGGGACAACTAGGGCATTCATGTTTTCAAATTGTGATGTCAGGCCAGCGTCTGCATGAAGTGTGCAGGGAATGGACAAGATAAAGTGTGGGGAAGTTAAATTTTTTGTTTTGCTGATTCATTGTAGATTTTCGGACCAACTATGATGTGGGATTATGGGAAGCGTTGATGATGGATTTCACCAGCCCCCTTGTGTTTGAACGAATGATGTTCACAAGGCCCCTATAATCACACCTGTCAACAACTAATGTGTCTGCCGATTAAAAAATAAATAAAAATTAATCGATTAAGTTAAACAAATTATAAAATTTAACAATTATTGTATGTAGTTGATATTTAAAAAGAACAAAATTTAAACTACGTCGATTGCAGGCTTGGAGAGTCATGTCCAACATGATAGATTCTTCAGGTGCGAGAAGTAGACGTAATTTAGACCGTGCTTGGACCTTGATCGGATCAAACAAACTCTCAAGAGGTCCCGGCTCAATATTTAAACCACAAATGACATTCATTACTACTATATATTTATATTAAGAACACTTTTAGTATAGAATTTTTTTTATTTATTTTTTAATATTAGTCGAAGTATCAGCATTATTGAGTTAGGAAAAGGACGTGGAGAAATTTAGCTAAATTAATAATTACGTTTAACGCATGTTTATCACAATAATTTGCTTAGATAGTCATCATATTATTGAAGTACGATTCAACGACATGTAAAAATGCTGATTATCTATTCGATCAATCTAATAAAACATACTAAAATTTATAGTATCTATTTTGTTTGAGGATAATTTCATTTGAGTCGTAATTTCTCATTCCAAAGATCTTACAACCATTATCAAAATTAAGTGTGTTTGATTAACTTTATTTTTTTATGAAAAATGTCATCATTCCACTCAAATTCATATTTTCGGGATGTTTGATTGACAAAATTTTTTCAATAGAAAATAATTTTAAACTTTTGATCACGTGATCATATTTTTCCTCAAAAATAATAAAAACATTTTCTTTAAGTAGGAATAATTTTTATTTTTTAGGTAATTCACTCTCTCCTTCCTTCTCTCATCTACCCACTAATAAAAAATAGACAAATATAATATTTTTTAGGTTCAAAACTAAATCAATCAAATATATTTAATTAATAATTTTCATATAAATAAGTTCCAAACAATTGAATTGCTTATAATTTATTTCTTTATATGCAAATTCTATACCCACAATAAAAAGCGAGATATTACAAACATAAACAGTCAAAATTTGAAGCTAACAAGTGTAGGGAGGCTTAAAATAGAAAATAGAAAATTAAAAATTTCTAATGCTATATAAATAATAGTGGTATGTGATAAGTCCCACATTCAATAAAGACAGGAATAATAAACAACATATCAGGGCTTAATCTACTCTTAAAAATGTTTACATTTTAGGTTGAAGTCCCAAGTCTGAACTCAAATGAGCACACTATTTCCAAGATTGATTTGCTATTACGAACCATCATCTTGTTTTGACATG
The DNA here is from genome assembly GCA_903798255.1 of Fraxinus quadrangulata. Classification (NCBI taxonomy): domain Eukaryota; kingdom Viridiplantae; phylum Streptophyta; class Magnoliopsida; order Lamiales; family Oleaceae; genus Fraxinus; species Fraxinus quadrangulata. Next base: position 6,908 of record CAIGRB010083385.1, on the reverse strand, counting down.
TTAAGATATAAATTTTATATGTGATAAGAATATTTTAAAAATATAAAAGTTTAATCCGGACTACTCTTATCGAGATAATTGATGGAGGTAGGGGTGGACGTGGATCCATTTGGTTTTGGTTTTAAGAGAATGGAACCGAACCATGAACCAATGATTTTTTTTTTTTATGATGGAATCAAATAATTTTTTTTTTTTAAGATGCAGAACTGAACCAAACCGAACCGAACCATTCGGTTCTGGTTTGGTTTGATATGATTCTAGTACTATTACTTAAATTTTCAAACTTGCATCATATCTATAAGTTACTAATATATACTTAAATAAAAAATATAAGTATCAAGTATTTAGCAAGTTCAAATTATCAATAATCAAGATCATAANAAGTTACTAATATATACTTAAATAAAAAATATAAACATCAAACATTTAGCAAGTTCTAATTATCAATAATCAAGATTATAAAAATCCAATCTAACAAACAAAATATAAACGAATGCGTCATTGCGAAAAATTAATAATATCGAGTTTTATTTAACAACACTTATACGAGTAAAAAATATAAAAGTAGAAACAAAAGCTTTATATTGAATAAATGTGAGATCGATCCATCATGATATGTCATACTGTACCAAATTCCAAAAAATAATATAATGTTGAATAATAAGAAAAAATTGTAGTCTACTTTACCATTTTTTTATTTTTTTTTTCAATTTGACTTATATCACAATTCAATAAAAATATTGTATGACTAGAATCTTTGACTAATATGTATAAAATTGTACAAAAAACAATGAAAGCAAATAAAGATGTTCAGTAAATTATGATATTTTTTATTATACCCTTGATGGCTTGGAGGAACATTAAATTAGTGGCGACAAAATTGGAGTTTCCACATAGAAAAACTGCGTTGTTGAGGTTTGAGGGATTAAAAATTTAGGAAGGTGGACTTTGAGGGGTTTGAATTTGAAATAATGCATTGAAGTGATGTTTAAACACAAATATTGAATTCAATTAAATTTAATGGGCTAAACACATTTTTTGGGCTATACCAAAATAATAGCTATTGGGCTGGCTTCAATTAACATAAAATAAAATTCATACAAAAAATAAAATTATGCATTAAGTTTGGTTCTCGGTTTGATTCTTGACTCTAAAATCAGAATTGAACCAAAACTATAATCAAATGGTTTTTTGTTCGAAAAACCAAGACTATTAATTTTTTTTGTAGAAACGAATCGAACTGCTTGGTTTGGTCTAGATATTTTGTCCACCCCTTGATGGAGGTAACTGGAACTGATGATTGTGATCGGTAATAAGGATTGTAATTGAGAATTTGAAGATTAGAAACTCTTCCTGCAAGTGATACTTTCGATTTTTTGTTGTGGATGGATAAATCAAATTTTTGAAATTGAATATTTTAATTCGAGACGGTGCCCTCAGATGGGATTTTAATGGATTTTGAAATATTGTGAGTTCTAATAAATTTAGTCAATATGAATAGAATTCAGAAAAATCGCAAGTCTCACTAAAAATTATAAAATTTCTAAAGAGTCTTTATGTGTATATTTAAAATCCATCCAAATATTTTAGAATTCCTATGAAATCTTTATAAATCTACAAGTTGTTGGAGATGCCTCAATTTTATTGACCACGTCTCAATTTATATAGACTTTTAAACTTCATTGAAATTTTAATTGAGAACACCTTCTGACATTTTATATCTACAATTTATAGGTAATATCATTATTGTCTTTCCGATATTGGATCAATCACACCATGTAAAATCGAACTCAAGAGCATGTTTAACTAAGCTCAAAAGTAAGTTAAATTAAATTAAAATTTTTTTGTTTCCATAAAGTGTTGTCCATTGTTTTATATTGTATTGTCCACTCTTAATACCAAATATTTTCCTCAATTAAAAAAAAAAAAACCTCAATTAATCAAATGCCATAATTTCTAATACATCTCAATCAATTAGAGTAGATAACTAGAGTTTATTATAGAACAACGAAAACACAACACCATGTTAATAGGAATTACATACCAAAATATAACATTTATTGATATGTCCAAACCTCGTCTCTAATAACATTGATAGTTTGGATTCTCCTCATCGTACAATCAAAAGGTTGTGCAATTCTCGACTTTTTGTTTATATATTGCTCCTGATCGAACAGTTGTAGATCCTCCGAACTTATACCGCTATCATTGAAGAGTTGGGACTGAACAATTATTTATTTAGGAGGTTTTACTTTGAGCGTAGGATTATGCTCGAAGAAATTGGATGGCCTTAGCTCAAAACCACTGCTTAGAGTTGGCATAATAGGAAAATCTTCTTGATATGGAACATGGTGAAACCCTGATGTGTACCATAAAACAATGTCCCTGTTCTCGATTTCCCTATTCCTGCATCATAAAATTTGGGACGCATTGTCCAGTTTAAACCTAGTTAGACATAATCGGTGCATGAGATTAAACAACGTTAAACATGATTAAGAAAGAAAAATATTGTTAAAAACACTAGTGAAATTTTATGTTGGTCAATGAAGTGCATTTCTTTTTATTGTTGGTTTAAAAGATTTAAATGTTTGTTCATGATTTGGTAATTCGGTCCATAAAATCTTTTCGACCCAAGAAGTTAAAATCTTATTCGTCACAACGTACTCTAAACAAAACATGACGGACTATACTAGTTATATAGTGCAATACCTTAGGCTCCATGTAGCTAAAGTGTCATCTCCTCTGCTTTGATCTGTATATAATCCTCCAGCCCATTTCTCAGACTTGTTATATGGTGTGATCCACACATTATACTCGGTAAATGCACCCCGGATTTGTGCATAATCATCATCCATCAACAGAGAACGTGCCTCTGATTGCTGGATCAAACGGTAGCCAACACAATTCCCTAACTTAGTCTTCTTGTTCGGGTTCACGACTAATAGCTCGGCCGCTTCCGAACCAAGATGAATCCTTGCATCAGACTCGGTTTTGACAGTTTCACTGATAACGGTCCAATAGCTCTTTCTCTTTGATCTGTCATCACGCATTGTCTGCAGCTTTTTCTTGATGAATGAATTTGCATCTCCATCCACGTCTAAATCGAGTTTGAACACGACGAAGTGATCATGGTGAACTCCAATAGTATTCTCTGCTAATATAGTACCGTAAACTTCCTCTTGTATCTGATCCTTATGAGTATATACAGATCCGCTCACTTCAAGCAAGCCAGTCATTCCAACCTTAGAAAATACAATTCGACTATCATATTAAGAACTTAAATTTAGTACAATTTATCTGCTCTTTTATTATGATGAATCCCTAAAAATACAGCGTAGCGTGCAACACATATAGTCGAGTGTGTAAAACAAGCAGGAAATGCTGTAAAACTTGTGGCAATACAGCAAATAAGTTGGTTTCTGATGATTGATTATTTTTGTGTCTGATTACTCACAGTGACTTTAATTGTGCCAGTTTGCTTGAATTCCCAGTCAACGATGTAGTCATAGTTCCCCACGGTGGATACCATTCTTACAACCAGGTTCACCTCTGGTCTGACCTCCCTTATCTGTATAACAAAGAAGTTTAGGAATCAGTCTAATCTAAAACTTCAAAAATGAAACAATTGTACAACAAAGGTCTAACCACTTTTCCCGAGATCGCAGTTTCAGTGTGGCGCCACATTATATCTCCTGAGCATCGTTCAAATATACAGAACACATTCGATATCTTTCCCGGTGTTCCATCTTGTCCAGAGAAGTATCCATCCATAAATACTGCATTTTCCGGGCAATCTCTTAATGGTTCAAGTGGAACAGCACATAGACCAAGTCCATATTCACCTGCATCAAAGAAAGTCCTATAGTACCATTCTTCGGTTAGGTCCATGTATGGCACGAACAGTTCTGATATAAATCCTCTATACATCACACGACGATTTTCATCCTTCTCGGGATCATAGATTGATGCTAATGATATAACTAGGCCGGCTCTCATGTCAAAGGCTAGATGGAACTCCCAATTAGCCCACCTAATAAAAAAATGTTAGCCATCAATGTCTATCATGTATAAATCAAAATTAGATCACAAATATAGGAAGAAAATTTATTTGTATGCACAAGGACACATGAAGATTTCTAATTATAGGATTTATGTCGATTTCTACGTTGTTCACTCGAAATCAAGAAAAGTGCAAGTTCCCTTTCGCTGTTGTTCTATGAATACTATGACAACCTTAGAAAAATGTTGTCCTGATAATTGAATTATTTCCTCACTTGACATAATCTGATTGTTTACTCAGTTGTTTAGCAATGAGGACAATATAGTACTGGATATTTTAAGTGTATTGGCTTCTACCTTACTGTATGTCCATCAATAGTGAAACTTGGACCATCTGGTTGCGATACAGTAAAACCTTTTAACTTGGAATCAAGTGGAGGCTTCTGCTTTGCTTCTCTATATTCAGTGCCTTCAGCTTTTGGGACTGGAACAGTTCTCTGATCACGATACGCGATGATCTTCATTTGATCAAGATCAACTGTCACTGTAATTCCCTCTATAGGTCTCATGTACAAGTTAATAGTGCCATCTAAGTAATAGCACATAACTCTAACCACCCTGTTACTCCTTTTCTCCCCATACCATCCAATAGTGAAAGGCGAGCAGACAACTTCTTCTACCTTAAGCCCTCGTTTCTTGATCGAGTCCACAAATGGAGCGTACGCTATTGCTAACTCACTAGCTGCTATTTGCTCTACAGCGTTGAGTATGGGGTAGCCATGTCCATTGTAGACTTTATCTAGTAAAATCGAATTACTCGATAAGTCGATGATGATTTCATGGGTTTTTTGATCAATACGGGCTATAATAGTTGCTCGACGACTCATATTTCCATCATGTTGATTACCATTTGATTGCCATGAGAGGACTAGTGATTTATCTGGTTCATCTAAGCCTACATAGTGGAAGGACACACTGTGTTGAGAGGAGGGATATGATTTTTGGACTATTGTTTGAACTTGAATGAGTTCAAATTGAGTGAGAGAGTCTAGTGGGTGGTTTTTTTGAGCTGATAGAAGAGAGAACATGCAGAAGGAGAGGAAAAATAGGAGATTTCTGAGAACTGAAAACATGGCTATTGCCCTTTGTCAAAAATCTCTCCCATGAGGTTTTGTTTGTGTCATTTTGTACTACTGTCCCCAACATGACCTTGTGTTTGTGTCATTTTCATGTCCATGTCACGTCTATAAGGAAAATTGAAAATAAGATATACTTTGTTAAAATATTTTACAAGTTGTTGGACTATGGCTAATTGTTCTTGTTGAAAAAACTGCACGATGATGACATTTATTCTTTAAAAGTTTGGCAAAAATAGTAATAAACGATCTTTCATATCTACTCATATTAAAAACGTTACCTGTTTTGAATCAACATTTATATAATTTTCTTAGATAGTCATCATATTTTTAGCAAGATATTCAACAATATGATAAAAATTGACTATTATCTTGTCTATTTGATCAATCTAATAAATTATTAACTAAAATTTATAGTATCTATTTTGTTTGAGGATAATTTCATTTGACCGGTAACTTCTCATTGTAAAGATCTGACAACAATTATCATAATTAGAGACACTATAGAACTTACAAAATCAAAATTAAAAGTCATAAATGTAGGGAGGCTTAAAATCAAAAATTAAAAATACAAGAAATAATAAACGATGTATAATGACTTGATCCACTCGTTTTTATAAGGTTGATTTTTTATGCTGGAACTTCAAATCTTAACTCAAATGAGCGCAAGAATTCTAAACTTGACGTGCTCATACGAGCTACTATCTTGCACGGACATGTTAAGTGAAAAATCTCGTATAGAATAAATATAAGAATAATAAAAAGACATATAAGGAATTGATTATCCCTCTTAATAATGTTGATATTTTAAGATGAAATTTCAATTGTTAGTAAATAGAAAATTCAACTTGGAATTTTTTTTTGTAGTTTTCAAAAGAGAGAAATTTTTAGTATAATTCTACTATAACTTTCTCTACACATCTAAAAGTCCATAAAAAGGAAACTACGTTGTTTATCTAAGCCTTTTTTTTTTTTTTTGTTTTCTTTTAGTAAATTTCTTTATATGCAAGAAATATGTTTTTAAATGATGAAAACAGGATACACAGAAATTGCCAAAAACGAAGTAAGTGGTAATTAGGACATGAATCAATTTTTTTTTTCAATCAATCTTCTTTCTTACTAGATTTATTTAAATGTTTCAAAATTACTAATGTTCATTGCATAATCACTTGTTTTAACAATATACTATTTATCTCACTTAACTTACAGAATCTTTACGGTCTTTCTCTAATCTTTAGGGATCTAATTTATTTCTTTCTTAATGAATAATTCTACTTGTACATAAGAAATTACATAATTTTTATTTTTAAATGAAAGTATTTCACAATATTTAATTCCCTCAATGTAAATCACTCAGAAAATTTCAATTCTTAGTAAATAGAAAATTCAACTTGGAAATTTTGTAGTTTTCAAAAGAGAGAAATTCTTACACTCCGTTTGATTCCCATTCTTTCTCCCAAAAAATGTATTCTCACATCACATGAAAGAGGGCTCCCTACAGTGAACATGTTTTGGGTCAAATGGAATTTAGTACATTTTTACATGTTTGCCCTTCTCTCCTCATTTGTTGCTTTTGAACTGTTGACATTAAAAAAAGGGATAATTGCAACAACGATCCCAAACCTTTCAGATTTTTGTGCACTTTACCATAACTTTTTATTTGTACCAGATGAGGTCCAAACCTTTCAAAAATATGCGACGGAGGTCCAAACCATCCATTTGACCGTTAATTTGATCAAAACAATGCATTTTGACTAATTTTGACCAATTTAG
>CAIGRB010083378.1:10422-28830 GCA_903798255.1 Fraxinus quadrangulata | reverse complement strand
TAATTTAAATAAATAATAGATCTGCTATAAATTATCAATTATATATTAAAAGTATTTATATCCAAAATTGATTGGACATATGACATAACACTTAGAATATATTCTTAAAGAAATATACACTTTTCCAAATGAGATTATTATCCAACTCACCTCACTTGTATTATTGTTTATCGATATTGATAGCCGCTTAACTCTTACCGAGTTATCCAACTTACCTCACGTGTGGCATTGTTTATGATAAATGATAGGCACTAATATTTATTGAAATTTAACGATGGTAGTTGATTTTTTATATTTTAATATTATTGAACTTAAAATTTGATATGAATTAAATTTAGACTTTTTTGATAGTTGAATTACTTTGTCTACTTTATTAATTTCGCTGAAAAAAAGTTAAACATGAAAACTTATTATTAGACAAATGATAAAAATAATATGAATGGCATATAAGCTTTTGTTTGAGCCCTACTTTTTAAGAAATATTTTTTAATAGTATTTTTTTGAGAATATGTGGTTAAAATGTAGGAGAAAATTTTGGTTTACATACAAAATTATTTTATTGAGAGAATATATGGTTAAAAATAAATTTAGAGGAAACTAAGTTTTTAGAGAATGAAAACATGGGCCAATTGTCAGTAATCTTTACACCCATACAAAAAATATAAAAATTTCCGCTCTTGTACATTCTTCTAAACCATTTGATCACCTATCTTAACCATAATAGATATGATAATAATGTCTAGAAAATCATGTGCAAACCAAGCTTCCTATTTGCAAGGACGGCAGACAATCCTTTGGTGCTAGATTTTTATCGGTAAACAAATTTACAATGTAATTAATATTAGAGAAAATTGCATGACCGGTCTCTAACCTTTCACTTTTTCGCAGATTTTACCCTAATATTCACTTTGTGCCACCCACAGTTTCAAACCTTTCAAAAATATGCACCTGGAGTCCAAATGGATGGACCATCCATTTGACTGTTAGTTGAGCAGAAAAGTCAACATTTGATCAATTTTGACCAAATTGAAAAGGGTAAAATGGTAAATTTTCAATTATCATATAAATAAATAAATAATCAGAAAACAAAAAACGCAAGCACCCATCCCTACCCTTTTTTCTACCCCGACGGTAAATCAGCCATTAGCAGTGCCACCCAACGTCGGCACCAACTCCGGTGCCTTAACTCACTTTCATTCATCAACCTCTAGTGTCCAAACATGATAAACTCCAGTGTCGATCCCCAAGGTCATCCCATCGAACCCAAGAAGATCCTTCCAATTTTCCCATCTCAGGTCTCAATTCTTTGCTTTTTCATTTAATTAGTCATTCTGGGTTTTGGATTTTATAGTAAGTTACAATCTCAACTTTTTCCTATGGGATGTTTAGGGGAAGAAAGAGAGTCAGGTGGTGGTGGATAGGATGTTTGGGGAAGGACAATCGGGTGTGGTGGTTGTTGTAGGCGACGGCGGGTAGTGATGGTAGACTGAATCAGGGGAAGAAAGAGTGTCAGGTGGTGGTGGCTATTGTAAGAGGACAAAATTTGGGGAAGAATGAGAGTTTGGTGGTGGTAGCTGTTGTAGGCGGTGACGGGCGGTAGTGGTGGACTGATTTTGAGGAAGAAGGAAAAATGGTAGTGGTGGACAAGATGTTTGTTTTTTTTTTTTTTTGGTTTTTAAATTTAATTTTTTAACTTATTTAATGTAAGAAAAATGGAAAGTTACCATTTTACCCTTTTTAATATGGTCAAAATTGATCAAAGTTTGATTTTTTTGGTCAACTAACTGCCAAATGCATCCATTCGGACTCCTAGTACATATTTTTGAAAGGGTTGGAATTGTGGGTAGCACAAAGTGATGGTATGGGTAAAATCTAGGAAAAGGCGAAAGGTTAGGGATTGTTGCTACAATTTTCCCTTAATATTATGGTAACAATGATAATGATAATTTATATTCTTACACATACTTTATAAATATACATCTAAAAAAAAAAAAAGAAAAAAAACAATTACAAATATATATTAATAAGTCCCGCAAAATATATCTTTAAAAGAACACAACCATGTATCTTGTAATACCCCAAAGTTCTTATTGGGACATAAATACAATGTTTGAAAATTTAAGGATCAAATTGAAATTATTTCAATTGTTGAGGGGTCAAAGTGAAAATTTGGAAAATAAGAAATAATCAAATGAGTGACAAACTTAAGGTATTAATTAGAAATTATATGAATTGTTTGAGGATTGACAAGAAATTTGGCACTTAATTACAATATTTGAAACAATTTAGGGACCACATTACAATTTATAAAAAATTGCATCCTTATAATTTATAGATTTCATGTATGATTGTTGACGATAAAAATCAGATCAACAAATTCTCTTACCTAACAGAATTATCACCTCGTAAACCACTAGTTTCGATGCTCAAACTTGATGTAAGAGGAGAAATTACTATTTGGGAGGGAGATATTTGAACTGGACACATTTCTCTTAAAAAATGGGTCCATTTATAGGTTTTTTCCCCAAATTTTGGGGTAATTCGATCATTTAGGAAAAAGATAAATGGTGACCTCTTACTGACGAGCTTGTAACTTATTTTGTTAAGAGTATCATGTTTTATTTATTGGCCCACACATATTTTATTAACAGCCTGTAGCCAGTTTGTATGGGAAAAGGTCCGCTTACTTTGGGCGAACCTTTTACGCGTGTGTTCCGTCGCGTATTGTCTTGCACTTTGCTATCAATTGATAAGTTAAGAGGAGTGTATTTCTTGATTCATTAATAGTCCCAAAAGTTCGGTTTTATTATTTATAATAAATCTAGGATTTAACTATATAACATTTTGTGACTGCGAACTCCTCTGATGACTTTACCCAAATTATTTACTAGCAATTAATGTTCGGGCAAAATATAACATTTTTGTAATCTTTTAATGTTAATTCTTGCGTGATTTCAAGAAATGTTCTTTTGACTTTCTTTAGTCCATGCATATGGTATATGCTTGCTCGCTGCCATTTGTTTTGTGTCTTTTCGTATTCAACGGTTAAGATTACTTAACATTTCAGATGATGATGACGAGTTCGTTGGAAATCAACAGCTCTCTATGACAATACATATATGCGACATGTTATCAATTGCTTTTATTTTCTAATTGCAGAAAATGTATATTGATATTTTGTTCATTGTTGATTATGGGGAGAAGTCTTTTATCTCTCCCATAATCCTTTTAAGCTATGTTATTCGTTTCTCACCTTCATTTTGATTCCACTATTTTTTTTTGATAAATAATTTATTGGCCTTATGCCAATACCTTATGTATTCGGAGAAGGTCTTAGAATTGTCCCCAATCTCTCCCCTGCCATGCTAGGTTGCATATCCGCGATTCGACGTATATTAACTAGAAACGGCAGAGAATGGTTCGCAAGTTGGCAAATTTGCCATGCTTTTGTATTTTTCATAGATATGCATCTGTGAACGATCACTATGCAAGGCATAGTTCCCGATATTTTGATAACCCTCATGTATTTCCTTCTCGACAATGCCTCGTCAACTTCTAGAGATTGCGTTGGGTGAAGAGATCAACTTTTTTCTCGATCTTTTCCTTATCTTTTGATTCAAGAGATCTAATTAGGAACCACGGATGTAAAGGGTAGTTTAATTCGCAAAATATGCCTTTCGGTTATGTAATAGATTTAGTTAGTAGAATATGTCGTGTGACTATGTAATAGATTTAGTTAGTAGAATATGTCTTGTGACTCTTCGTTTTATTCATGAGAATTCCCATTTTATCATACTTTTTGGTTCACGACCTTTATTGAACTTGTACAGTAAGTATTTAATTAATTTGGTTAGCTACACTCAAAAGAAATTCAAATATTAACTTGGATGAGTTCAAAAATAAAAATAAATTAACTTTATTGAGTTCAATCGACAAGAACTCAATTCATTGATAATATTTTCTCAAGTATATGTCATTTTAGGGATGTTTAAGGGACACACCATCCTTTCCCGTGAGCTTACATGTTCCTGACTCTACGACTTCAATTACTGTATATAGTATTTCTCATTTGTACTAAGCGAAATACAACTCATATCTTTGTTTGTTACAATTAGTTTTAGGATTAAGTCTCCTGCTTTGAATTTTTTCTTGCGAACCCTGAAATTAAAATATTTTTCTATCATCTTCTGGTATGAAACGAACTTAACTTGAGAGTCACACCGCTTTTCTTCTAAGAGGCCTAGATTCGCATTCATGGATTCCTCATTTTGTTCCTCATTAAATTTTTATTTTTCCTATTGAAGTGATACCAATTTCAATGGGTACCATGGCTTCCATTCCATAGGCTAGGAAGAAAGGGGTTTTTCCTATAGCGATTTTCGTGGTGATTCATATGAACATAAAATCTGTGTAGTTCATCGGCCTATAGCTCCTTCATCGTATCTAGCTTCCCTTTAAGGATTCTTTTTAATGTTTTATTGACAGCTTCCACTGTCCATTGCCCTGGGCGTAGTACGAAGTGGAAAAAATGTCTTTACATATCCAACTCTTAACATACTGCTCTCAACTTTTTTCTTTGGAATTGCATGCCATTTTATGAAATTATAGGGTTGGTACTCCGAATCGGAAAATAATGTTTTCCATATAAATTTATAGGTCTTAGCTTGATTGATATTTATCAGGGGCTCAGCTTCTATCCACTTGGTAAAATAGTCTACTGCCACGATTATAAATCTCGTATTGAATCTTTTCTTGGACAATGGGCCAGCAAAGTCAATTTTCCATTTGGTGTAGGGATAGGGGCCGTTGTTAGTTACTAGTTCTTGTACGAGCTGTCGTGGTATTGATGCGAACTTTTGACACTTTTCACTTCTTCTTCCAAAGTTCATTGCATCCTTTATAATATTAGGCCAATGGTAACATTATGTCAAGTTCTTTTACGATAGAGAATGTCCACATGCTTGGTTTTCACCTATACCTACATCATTTTTTGTATTACCTATAAAGCCCCCATCCTCATTTAATGAGCAGAGGGAGTGTATACCTTCGCTTGAATAAGATATATCTTGCAGCTCTTACTCAAAGTTTTTGCACTGTCTTTTAATCTTTAGGGAGTGTTCTACCCTTTGCATAAGAGATGATGTCTTGATTCCACAATGCCTTCTCCTGTATCAATAAGGTTTCCTACAAAAAAATTTTTGGCCAAATGATGGTTTTCATAGCAATTCTACGAGCAATTTTTTAAATAGTTCCATATTTTTTAAACTTGCCAATTTTGACAAGGCATCTGCGTTTTCATTTCCCCTCTAAGAATTTGACTGAGTTCAAACTTGTTGAAGCACTGAAATGAACGGATGGCTTCAGCGAAGTAAGCAGCCATTGTTTTATTCTTGGCTATGAAGTTTCGATTATCTTGATTTATTACCAACTATGAGTTGTTTTTTTACTTCTATGTCTTGAATTTGAATTTCTTTTGTTAGCCACAAGCCCGTCAATAAAGCTTCATGTTCAGCTACATTGTTATTCACTTTGAATGCAAACCTCAGTGGACAATTCAATTTATGCCCTTCTAGGCTTTTCAAGATTATTCCTGCTTTTTAGATTCTTGATGATCCATCCACAAATAATTTCCACATTTTCTATTCAGGCTTTTCCTCCGAAATGGGAAGATTTGAAAATTTAGCAATAAAGTTGGCCAATGCCTATGCTTTAATTGTCCTTTGTAACTTATTTTAAATTGTCCCCGCTATATTCATTAATCTTCATGATACATAAAGCTTTTACGGTACTTGTTTAAGCGGGATTTTATTTAGTACTTCAGTGTCATAGTTTTGGTAATATGGTTACAATTTTCTTAAAGCTTTGACAAAGGCGAGGGCCAACTTTTCATATCCAGATATATTGCATCAGCTCCTTGCAAGGCTTTACTTACATAGTAGACTAATAATTGTTGTCGCCCTTCCTCATTTATCAATACCAAGCTGACTGGCACCTTAGAAATCGCTAAACATAGCAATAGCTTTTCCCCATTTTCAAGCTAATAATTGTTGTCACCCTTTCTCATTTACCAATACCAAGCTGGCTGCCACCTTAGAAACCACTAAACATAGCAATAGCTTTTCCCCATTTTCAAGCTAAAAAGTGTGATCTTCGTAAATGATCTTTTAGAGTTGGAATGCTTATTCACATTCGTTGCTTCATTCAAACTTCTTCTCTCCTTTCTATACTTGGAGGAAAGGTGAATATTTATCTGTTGCTCGTGATACAAACATATCGATGGCTTTATACCACTTTTGATTTAAATGGAGACCGTATTTTTATGATGGACTAAATTTTGTTGAGGTTCGCTTCAATACCTTGCTGATTGATCATGTAACCAAGGAAATTTTTGAATTTAACTCCAAAAGTGCACTTTAATAGATTATGTTTCATCCTGTATATTCGCAATATGTTGGAAGCCTTCAGATGTTTTAAATGATCTCTAGCCTAAAGGCTTTTTACAAGCATGTCGTCGATGTATACTTCCATCGTTTTTCCTATATGATCTGTGAACATTTTTTTCACTAGCCTTTGATATGTAGCTCTACATTTTTTAGCCCAAACGGCATTACTTTATAACAATATAGTCCTCGATCCGTTACGAACATGGTATGTTGCTCGACAGGTCCATACGTAAGGATCTAGTTATATCCTGAACACGTATCCATAAATCTTAACAACTCGTGTCCCACGGTTGTATCTACGAGCTGATCAATTATGGGGAACGAGATGTTATCTTTAGGACAAGCTTTACTCAAGTTAATGAAATCTTGACACGTTCCTCATTTTTCGTTGCTCTTTGATACTTTAGTTGGATTACATACCAATAATGGGTATTGAGTTTCGTGGATAATGCCATTTTCTAACAGCGTATCCACCTCGTTCTTCAATGCTTCAAACTTTTCAACGCTCATTGATTGGCACCTTTACATCTTAGGCTTGATCTTTGAATCAAGTTTTTGGACATGATAGGGAACTTGGGGATCTATTCTCACTATGTCGGCATGCTTCTAGGCAAACACATCTAGGTTCTGGCTAAGAAAATTTTTAGCAATCCTTTCATAGGTTCCTTCAACTTCTTGTCAATTATTAGAGCTTTGCTCCCATCTTCTAAGTGTTGACCTATGGTTGATTTCATCCTTAATGTTTTGATAATAACAAACAAGATTAATATTATTTCTAACAATTGATTTTGAGTGATGATAGTTCAACGTTAAAATCAATCAAGCATTGCCAAAATCAACACATCATAAATCGGACTCGAAATGAATATCAAAGTAAAAGTTAAGTATTCAAATCAATTCATTTGGGACGAGAGCTTCAAAAATCAAAATCAAGACTATCAAATCAGGCTCATGAAAAAGAATAAGATCAAGAGTTCAAAAGTCAAACATGAAAGAAACTTCGAAACAAGAGCAAATATTCGACTTTCGAGATCATGTGTAAAGGTATAACACTTTGATCTTTAGTAATGAATGACAATAACTCAAAAATTATTTTGTGCATGAAGAGCTAATTTCACAAAATATTTTTGATCAAAAGTAAGATTGATCTTTCAAAGTGATACTTGAAATTTGATCATATCTCCTTTTAAAAAAAAAAGTCAACGGCCAATTGGACCGTCCGATTTGACAGAAAAACTTCTGTCAATTCGGACATCCGGTTCATTCCCAACGGTCTTTTTATCGTTTTGACCGCAATGGCTCCGAATGAGTGGCAGACGTCCGGATGATCGTTCGATTGGGTAGAATTTATTGCATTTTAATTACTATAAATATAATTTCACTTTGCATTCATTATAACAACTATAAGAATACTTTCTTGAGAAATATATTTGAAAAATCGTCTTTGAGCTTATATTTTTACATTCATTTCATTTATTTCTTAATATCAAAAACTTTGATTGTTAATTCAAATTTCTTAAATCATTTCTCTCATCAAAGTTTTTCATCTCTCGTTTGTGCTTAATTTACTTATATCAATTTTAAAAGAGAGATATATTTTTTAAGAAGATCTTTACACTTATTTTGTACAAACACCTCTACTTCTTCATATTTAAAATTTTGATTGATTTAATCAAACTAAAAAAACCATCATATTCATCGAAGTTTTTAATTTCTTTTTTATTACTTAATTTATCACAAATTATTCATTGAAAGAGAGATATTTTTCTAGAAAATTTTTGTACTTACATTGCATAAACTTTTCTTCTTCTTTATATTGAAATTTTGATTGATTGAATTAAACTTGTAAAATCATCAAATTCATAAAAGTTTCTCATTTCTCTCTTAGTACTTAATTTATTACAATCATCCATTAAAATAGATATATTTCTTGAGAAAATTTTGAGGCTACATTATATTTATTTCTTCATTTTCTCATTGAAACACTTTGATTGATTGAATCTAATTTTTGACTATCATATTCATCAAAGTTTTTCATCTAACACTTGAACTATCATTTAGCCCATGTTTGAAACCCATTTTCTTTTCTCATTCTATTTCTCATTCTTCATTTCAACCACACATTTTATCAATAAAATAATATTACACATAAATTCAAAATTCTCTTTACTTTTTAACCACACAATCTTCCATCAATCACTATTCTAAACAAAAATTTCCACCCAAAATGGGTGTCAAACAGGGGCTTATTATTATTCATTGAAGTATTAGTCTCTCTTCGTACTTAACTTGTTTATATTATTTATTAAGAGATGTATTCCATTGTAAAATATTGTGATAAATAGTGGGTCGTATTGAAATTCCTTAAAGATCAACATTGTACAAAGATCGGTGCTCCTTATTTTAAGTCATCGTATGGGTCGTATTGAGATTCCGTAAAGCTTAACATTGTTTAAGGATCGATGCTCCTTGTTTGTAAGTCATCGAAAGCGGTGTAAAGGGTTGGATTGCCATAAGTCAATTAACATAGTGAAAAGGGTTTGCTCGTGCCGGAGAGCTTGGTAACGGAGGACGTAAATCATTGCTTTGGATTGAACCTCCACAATTATATCGTTTGTATCATCTCTCCATTTTACTTCTCGCTTTTATATTTGTGCTTATTATTTGAATTAATCTATTTAATCTTTACTTGGTTGAATTTCGATTAATTTTTTGAAAAAGTTTTAAAAACCAATTCACCCTCCTCTTAGTTAGTTATTATTGGGCTATCAAGCTTATGTAAAAGCTTTCTAACTCTACAATTGCAGTCATTTTTGACATGCAATCAATTATGCGAGGTCAATAGAGTGATCAATTGGTAGTTTATTCTCGGGGTTACTTGTCTCAATTATAGCAATGATGTTTTTAGAGCTCGCATGTCTCCTTTTTGGTTGTTTTAATAGTTCCTATGCAGGATTCCTTGATTGTATTTTAAAGACATTTCGCTGTTATTCGTAGAATACCACACATACA
Source organism: Fraxinus quadrangulata (assembly GCA_903798255.1). NCBI lineage: Eukaryota > Viridiplantae > Streptophyta > Magnoliopsida > Lamiales > Oleaceae > Fraxinus > Fraxinus quadrangulata. The sequence goes on along the minus strand of CAIGRB010083378.1, from coordinate 19,375 downwards.
ATTTATGGATGGAGATGATTATGTTCGCCTACTTCATTGTAGGTCGTCCAAGGATTCTTTCATATGCGGATATTTCCTTGACGATGTTGAAATTGATATACCCTAGGTATGCATGGGTTGCCTATCTTATTCTCACTAACCGATTGGCCTATCTGCAAAAGACCAGACCTCTACTGGTGAGGTGATGAGGCTCTAACATAGGGATCTAAAGGTTGATTTCTGCATTCGATCAAATGCTTCATTTATATCATGTTTTTCACACTTTCTTTGTTTAGGAGTATACGGTGAAAACATTCTCATGCTATTAATGTCTGGATCACGAGTACCTCATCTTTCGATTCCTGAATTTTTTATTCTGGGCTCTATCGATTTAATTGAAGAAGTCAATGATTGCGGATTACCTATACACTTACCTTTTCTAGTATGCTTAGTTCTTAGACTTTAGACTAGTTTGGCATAGCTTTTGAAAAGTCAAAATGAGTTTTTGAGATCCAAATGAAGCTTTTAGACCCGTGTGACTAAGTTTATGAAAGTACTTTTCGTAGTTAAAAGAGCTTGGTCTAATGTAGTTTCCTCTAAAAACACTTTTGGAATAAAAAATTCTTTTAAAAATTAGTTTTCAAACAAAAATTAAGTTAGTTTCCTCTAAAAACTCTTCTACATGAAATAAACACTATATCAAACGGGCCCTTTGTATCTTTGTACACAGAGCAGTACATTCCCCTACAAACGCTTTGAGATCCCCGATCATCTTTAGGATAGCCTTCGCTATTGAATTGACATCTGCACTGGTTGAAACATCGCTGACCTTTCGATTTTCACCCTTTGGCACTCCAGCTAATGTCTGGGCCTCCTTTGCTTGGCTCATTTTCTCAGATTTCAGGTATTTTTCAGCTATAGTGTAAAATTCCGTGGTTTATTTTGTTCAAAGTTTTCCATAGAAGGCGCCAATTTGTTGATGATAGAAATCAGATCAACAAATCCTCTCATTTAATCAAGATTTTCACCTCTTAAACTCGATAATTCGATGCTCAAACTTGTAGTAAGAGGGGAAATTATTATTTGGGAGTGGGATATTTGAATTGCATACCTTTCTCTTAAAAATTGGGGTATTTATATATTTTTTCTCGTAGCTTTTGAGTAATTTGATCATTTAGAAAAAAAGACAGATGGTGGTCTCTTATTGACTAGCTTGTAACTGATTCTATTAAAAGTATCACATTTTATTCATTGGCATATGTGTACATTATTAACAAACTGTAGCCAATTTGGATGGGGAGAATGTTCGCCTACTTTGAGCGAACCTTTTACGCCCGTGTTCCCTTGTGATTGCTTTGCATTTCGCTATCCTTCGGCGAGTTTTCATGGAGTGTATTTCTTGATTCAACTAAGGAAGTTTTGAAATTGAAATTGGGTCAAATGGATTCTAAGTTTTCAGATTGAAATGAACCAAAAGTTTTATTGATGCTACAGGTTTAAATATTGACCTAAGTTTTAAAATTGAAATAATTATGTTCTCAACATGGATTCTTGTGGTGATCTAAGATTTGAGATTGAAAGAACCATTACTTCCTCCAAACGAATTAAAGTTTGTTTATGTTATTCTACTTAATATTAACATATGAGACAAGCTTGTGTTTTATTGGGTATTTTTATTGTGAGACAAATTACTAAATCTTATGAGTACATGATCAATGAATTTTAACATTTCCATCTAACGATTCAGAAATTTATTTCGAAATTGGTTTTTCTTTTCTTCGATGTTACAATATGCTGTTGCAATGTACTGTATTAAATTTATGCAATCAAGTTTTGTCGTTTTCCATGTTCCAATACGATGTTACAACAAGTTTTCTTAATGAATATATTATATTTTAAAGACAAGATTCATTTTTCTATTTGAAAATACTTTTATTTAGAATTTTTATGTTAAAAGTTTATGTTTAGCTCTGCGTTGCAATATTAAGCTTTTATGAATTAATTGTATATTAAAGACAAGTTCAGTTTTACAATGCAGCATGATGTTAAATAAAAGGGATAATTGCAGCAACGGTCCCAAATATTTTCAATTTTGTTTCACTTTACCCTAACATTTGTTGTGTCAGCGGAGGTCTCAAACTTTTCAAAAATATGTGTCGGCGGTCCATCTAGATGGATTCCATCCAGTTGACCATTAGTCAGCCAAGAATAATAGACATTGACCAATTTTGACCCAATTAGAAGGGGCAAAATGGTATATATACATTTTTCTCCTATTAAACAAGTTTAAAAAATAGATTAAAAACTCTCCAAAAATAAAAAACAAATAAACCCAGCCCTCTCACCCCATCTCCTTCTTCCTCCCCAACCACACTCTCTCCACCTCCAACCAAAGTCGTTGCCGTCGCTAGCCGCCAGTCAAACCTCCAGCTTTCGCATGCCGTCCCCGGCCTTAATACAAAACAAACAAAAAATCATTGACACTTCATCTACAACTGTCGACCCCAATCAAAACCAAAATCACATCTTCTACTACCTACGACCGTAAAATCCAAAATCCATTACTGATTTCCCCAAATCAAAACCAAAATCCACTACCAACGACCATCTTCATTTTTCCCCAAATGATTCGAAGTTGAAATTACTTGAAGCTGAAATTACCAAATCAGAAATACAATCAACCAAATCAGCCCCCAATTTGTGGTGCTGGAAGTTCAAGACGCGCAGCGAAGGGGTTGCTGGTCTCCGACGGCAAAAATTCCCAATTTGTGCAGTGAAGGAGCTGTCCAAATATGACCCTATACCAATAGAATTTGAAAAGTTTCCATAGTAGGATGCACAAGCAACACCACCGTCAGAATCATTGAATGAGTCTGAAAATACTTTAGCTAAGTCATCACAAGCAAAGGATGTGATCTGATTCGCTTTTGAAATGGCATAAGGACCACCAAGAAAATCCATTATTATATTAGATCCCTCTGCCTTGTAATCAAATCCCCAATTTGTGGCGCTGAAAATTCCAGAATATTGAGCACGTAGTTGTGTGGGATGGGGTGGAGAAGTTTGGTTTTGGCAGGTGGTGGTGATCGGCGATGGTAGGCGGCGTGGGTGATGGCTACTTGCTGTTGCCGGCATGGCTAAAGAAGAAGGGTAGGGATGGGGGGAGAGAGTGTGGTTTTTGTTTTTTGGTTTTTTATTTTTATTTATTTATTTAATGAAAAAATTATCAAGTTACCGTCTTACCCTTTCTAATTGGGTCAAAATTGGTCAATGTCTACTATTCTTGGTTGACTAATGGTCAACTGGATGGAATCCGTCCATATGGACCTCCGGCGTATATTTTTGAAAGGTTTGGGACCTCCGCGGCACAAAACAAAGGTTAGGGTAAAGTGCGCAAAAATTGAAAAGGTTTGAGACCCTTGCTGCTATTATCCCTAAATAAAATACTTTGTTTTGTATATTATGAAATATGCATCATATTCTATCCCACTATAAAGATCAAACTTCAAATATTTCTTCACACCATGCTCTTTGTCATGTTGCATAATGATGTTCCAACATGGTAGTTTGATTTATATAAATGCTTTACTTGTTTAAAAAGGAGAATTTTTTGAATCCTTCTTGAACAATCTCATTGCATCCTCTTCTTCTTCTTACGCAAAATTCACGTAGTAATTATCAATCTGCGTTTATGAATGTGTATTCTTGTAGTTTGCCTCTTGTTTTCTCTTTAATGATTGGTTACCCAATTTTTAGCCTCCAAAGTAGGTTAGAAATGAGCGTGAATAGTATTCCATTTAGAGGTCGAGTTAAAATAAATAAATAGTTACATAATTTTTCTTCTGTGAACGCACCATGCCATCCTATGTAGCCACGACAAACCAATCTAACCACCTTGCGATCACATAAAAGGTCCTTCCGTCGCAACATCTTTCTTTTCGTTTTTCTGCCATTTTAGTCCAAGAATTCCTTCTTCTATTCAGTTTGAGTCCGTCCTTGTTTGAAATAGAGATCATTCATCTTTCAATTGTCTCCAATTTGATACATTATCATCAATTGTCCATCCTTGGTCCGAATCAAGTTTTGAAGATTTGGAATTAAGTCACTAATTTTTACAATCGTTCTTCATTAGTCCATTTTGGTTGATTTTCACCCATTTTCATCATTATCCATTCAACATTGAATTTATGCTATAATAATCAATATTTAACCATTATTAAGAAGTAATTTCATCTAAGTGAGTCCCACGTATCAACTTTCGAAAGCAAGATAAAATGCACTTATCACATGCCTTAATTACTTTTCTTTTGAAGTATTGAATACAAGAAAGAGATAATTGGTTAGATGTGAAAATTTATCGTCAACATAATTTATTTAAAATATTCATTTCTTACATTACAATTAGCCCCATTTGGCCCCCGTTATCTCTCTTTTTTTCCCCAACAAATTCAACATTCATGCGCACACGTGCTGAAATGATTGATGTGCACTACTATTTAATCGTAAACTCTTTTGACTTGTACTATTGGAGCCACCTACCATGAATACATTTTTCCTTTTTTGCCCCTATGTTGTGAAGTTTTGTATAATTTAATTTCACGTTTTCAAATTAATGTATTATTTCACGATGTATTCCAACGACTTGCACGTAAGATTATTTTCCACTAAATTGTAACCACATTTTCGTTACGTTATATTGAAAAATATATGATAAGGAACGCCCTCGATACAATACATTTCACACAGTAACGTAACTTGTGCCATATAATCACGTAATTGTTGTCATGATATGTCCTCGATCGCTAGGACATGCAATTTGACGATAATTTCGACTTCTTTCTTAGGTAGGTCAACCTCAACTTCCCCTCTCTATGAATCCTTCATCAAGTTGTCTGTTTTGACATAGAAAATTGTGAACTCCTATTGTTGTCATGACAACAACAATTTGAGCTTTGAACGAGTAACTAGGCATTCGATTGAGTATTTTCCACCTCTGCTTCCAATCATCGAATGCCTTCTTAATAACGTTACGAAATGAGAAGTGATGGAAGTTGAATCTCTAGCGTGCATTTTTGAATCGTCGTCGCGTACTACGTTCCGAAATTCCTGAAAATTATAACGCACATCAAATCTCTTGTACAAAGCTATGTAGCCCGACCTACGTGCAAAATCCGAGTCGAATAAGTAGTATTTCTCGTTTGTTGGTTCTAAAAAATGTATACTTGGACTATGTACATCTCGAGCCAAAATGCGGCTATTGTGCTGTTCCTCTTCCTCGTTGTACTCGATAGTACGAATATGAAACACAATTGAAATTGCACGCAGCCAACACGTCTTGAGTTAGAATTTCCTTTTTCCTATAAAGTTAATCCTTCGATTTCGGGCCAGCACTGCCCGAACATTCGTGCTGTCCGTTACACCAATGCAATCCAATTACAGTATAAATTTTAGAATGCAAAGTCAGGTACTTTTGCACGTATTGATAAGATAATTGAATATATTTGTTTGAATTACAAATAGAAACTTGAAACAGCAGATACTGTTCAGGATTATGGTGATGATGTGCTGAGCCATGGTTGTAGTTCAAATTTGATCTAATTATCTCTGAACAAATGCAACTGCGTGAAGCACTCTGTTGAAGTAATATCCAATGGTCTGTATCGAATGCTCGAAGAGTGTTTGCACTCGACGATACCCTTTGTCATGTGCTAGTATACACAGTAACATACTAACTTGTTCATATGTATCAATGTTCACATTGCCTCAACATCGGTAGATATATTCCGAACTCCTAAAAATCAGGTTTGCGGGTACATATGCATATTCTGTAATATGAAAATATGGCCGCATCATGTTGTTGGGAATAAGTATCGCTGCCTCCTGTTCGATGCAAGGTACTCTCGCAACATGTGTTCGGTGATATGATAGTATCGTAGCCATGTTTGTATGTCGTCATCCAATTGTTGCAACACGTCTTCATTGGAAACCTCTTCCGAACCAGACACAGATATAATAAGGCTACAGTCAGTTCCTGATGACGAACTGTTACTAGATTCGTTTGTCATATCTTCAAGTTCACGACAACATAAATGCAAACGAGTCTTTTGGGAAAAGTAACTAACCAATGTATACGCTACTATATATGAGATGCTTCAGAGGTTTTTTTCCTTCTAAATGAAAACAGTAGTGGAATCTGTTTTTATTCTCTCCCTTCTCTTACTAATTGCCAAACGTCACTCCCCCTTTTATAGAAAAACCAATGGGAACTCACATTTTAAATGAAAAAGACTCAATTGTCACTTCCATGTACATGTTTGATTTGTTGGGAATTTTTTTTTTTTTTTCCCCAAATTTCAAAAGGGGAATATATTCATTTCCGAAAGCAAACGATAGATTGTACCTGTGCACTCTATAAGCAAACATACAAAGCAAAGTACGCTACTGATTTGTTCGAAGCGAAGGAAAAAATTTGCGAATCTACTCAAACATCAGGAACAAGTTTTCAAATACTACATGCCATAGGAAAAAATTTACGACGGCAACTAAAAAAGAAACATACATATAAAAGTTGCCACGAATTCTCAACGGCTGTGCGAAAAACATTTTTGGTCGCTTTTGAAGCAGTAGTCAATCCACTTTATCCTCAATTTCAATGTTTTGACGGTAAGTAACTCGATTGTCATTGTCCCGGAACAACTGCAAAACAAACAAGTGCTTATCACCAGATGCAACGAGCTCACTCAAAAGCAAATCTTTGATGCACTCGTGGAGGGTCATTCCTCCCTTGCTGGTGGACCAAATTACCGAGGCAAATTCGCTAGATGCAGTTGCCAGGTTATCTACAGATTCTAACACCTCCCTTGTTTGCCTCTACATTTCTCGCCACTTCAGCTTTGGCAAATGTGCATTGACGAGTTTGCTCTTCCCTTCGCAAGGCCATCGCTCGAGGTGGTTATTTCTGCATTTATCAGCAACTTGTCACTCGGGTCCTCCAGGTCAAAGCCCAAATCGAACCCACGCTGAGACAGCTTCATCGACATCAACGCGTACTTTGTTGAGTCACAGCTATCCCCAAACAATCGACTGTACGTGTGGTAAATTTCACTGTTGTTGTTGTCCTTGAACTTTGCATACTTTGGATTCTTCTACAAACACGGATATAAATGTTGTCGAAAAATCTGTACTTCTTAGGTACTCTTTGACCAAAAAAAACAACGCCAGATCAAATTTTGTGCATGAAACCATTCAAAATCTGTAAAAGCACAAATAAACCATAGAGAAAACCAATCCAATATCCAAAACGACATCGAAACTCGTGTATATATGTTGAGCAAATCGTAAAACAAGAAAAAAAATAAATAGAAAACATCAATTTCACAGAGTTGAAGAAAAGCAGCCAGAACGAAACAAATCTACAACATACACGAATCAAATCTACAACATACACGAATCAAACAACTTTCTTTAAGACAAAACCTAAGCATGTAATGGCATTCTGGAAACTGAATGTCAACTCCCGCATAGTGCAAAATACAACCCAACAAAAAGTTTCTGTCATTTACAGCATATGAATGTAATTCCCGCAGGTTTAATGGCAGTCTTAGACTCTATCTCAACTCCAAAAGGCACAATAGGTATACTACTAAGCAAGCTGCATCCCTTCTAAAATTTACACATACGACTAATGTTCCGATCGGTAAAACGCAGAAGGTAATTGGAAACACAGTTCTTTGTTCAATTTTTGTATCTTAATTTTCAAGTCCAACCTCCAGTTGGGGAAGGAAGATAATTTCTAGTTAAGAATAGTTGAAATTAGTTGGTTCTCAACATGTTTTGAGCTACCCATTACACAATTAAAGAAGGCAAGGTTGCGATAACCCGAAATCTAAAGGAATTAATTTATCGAAAGGTTCTTACCATTTTCTCTGTATAGTACCACCGGTGCGAGCCATCGTGGTCCATTGTACACTTCTGAATCGTCGTTCGAGCAGCAAAAAGGTACGAAGTTCGGCCTTCAAAAGTACGAAGACAATGCTAAATCTGGAACTCACGTTTCTAGGTTTGAGGGATTGATGGTCGGCTTTCCAATTTGGATGAACTTGTAGTCTCTGGCGGCAGGGTTCTAATGAGAAGAGGTATTGCAAGTGAGGGAGAGGAAGTTTAGGCCCTGTTTGATCAATCAGTGGTTAATATTTTTAATTATATATTTTTTAATAAAATAATTTTTTTAATGATATTAATAATTTTTTTTTTAACAATACATTCTCCATTAATATAATATTTCAAAATACATTCTTTCAAAATAACGTAACTTAAACACGTCCCATTTGCGTAACTTTGAACTGAAAACAAAGGGCTTAATGGTCAATGCATCCTCCAACTGTTGGATGGACATTTATCTAACATGTGAAACGACCATGCATTATGTTGAATACTGTAGCAAAACGGTAGTGGGTTGAAAAATGAGAATGAATGGGGGCTTATATTATTCCTATTTTTATTGGAAAAATTAGTATATTTGATATTAACTAATTCACTTAACTCCTAATTCTATATCTAATTACTCCACGTGAATTAACTCTCAGATATGTTTCACAATTCCCTAAATTTCACGCATAATTACCCAATTCACATACATTAATTTCGCCTGAACTTCATCCACTATTGATTTTGAATAATTTTCAAAAATTAAGGACATAGTCTCTTTGTCATTTTCAGATCGTTTTTTATTTTCGATTTTTCAAAACAATAAAAATACATTCTCTTTCATGTTCTCGAAAATACGTTTTTGTAAACAATTTTTTTTTTCTAAAAATGGAAAACGTGGAAAGCCCATTTTCCCCGTTTTCAGGCAAAAACACGGTGAGGACTCAAAACAAGGAAAACGCCCCCAAGTTAAAAACGTTCATTCCGGAGCAGTTCTCCACGGTTTGCTCTGCCTTCCTCTTCCAATACTTCATCAGATTGAAGAATC
>CAIGRB010083376.1:11410-36633 GCA_903798255.1 Fraxinus quadrangulata | reverse complement strand
TGCATTAAAACATCTAAAATGTAATATTTATTATTTTGGTAAATTTAATATCAATTTTTGTGAGTGACACAATGGTTAAGCATTCCATATCTTACCGTGACGTTAGGGGTTCGAATCCCCTCCCTTATTCCATTTACTTTTTGCAAAAATTGTATAATTAAAAATATTTCATAATAAAAATGTTAGAAAAGGGATTCGAAACTAGGACTTCTCATGTAAATATACAAGTTCTAGTCAGTTGAGCTACAAGAAATTTATGAAATTAAAGAACTTACTAGATACATAATTTGAAACGTTTATTCATTGTCAAAAAAAAATTTGTTCCGCCAGATTCAGCACGCGCGGTCCGTCGGGGCTCATCGGGTGCTGGGCCTGCCACTGGGTCCGACTACTTCTGCCAATCCTCAGTCTAGTTGTCTGCAGCACAATTGAAAATGTCCTTTGCATTCTCCGCTATCCTCTGAAATCTCATTATCATTCACTATTTAGTTAAATTAACTCAATCATGCACTTGTGTGTGTTTATGTACATGTATGTATGTATATACATGTGTTAATTGGGTTAAATGGATTTATGAATTTTTTAGTGATCAAATCAGGAGGGGAAATTGTGATTGGCCGCTCAATCTGTAAAGGCAAGTCTCATATTTAGGCATCATCGATGTTTTCCTTTAATCCGAGCTTTCACTGGTTCCTTTTCTTCTCTCGACACAATACCAATGCGATTTATTCTTCATTTTGTTTTTGCCTAAATTTGATAGGTGCTTAGTACACTTTATTGCACAGTATACATTTTTTTAAAAATTTAACGGTGATAGGTTTGAGCACTGAATTGGATGATGTGACCAGTTACAGCGAGATTGTCCCCGAATACTGTACTGTCATTTTCAATTATTTCGAAACATAAGGTTTTTGATAGTTTAATTTCTTTTCAGCTGGAATTGAATTCAATTATCTTTGAAATTTTCGTTGTTTTATGTCATGATTTAATTTTTGAAATATATGAATTGTATAGATTTTCTTCAACAGCTACCACTGTTAGCTTATATTCAGTTTCCTGATTGATAGTGGATTTAGTATGTAGTTCTCCTCTAAATGTGCATGTTTTTGAGTATCGTGTAATTGTTACTCTTTAAACAAAATGTAGATTCAATTTAATATTCATTGACTGTAGTTTTTATTTTCGTTACTGATGAATCAATGGGAATGAGTGTACCATTTGTGTTTCTCGAGAAGGTGAAGGATGACTTCATACAATATTATGATGATAGTATCAAAAACAATGATCCACACCCTTTTGCCGAGGATGACTATGGCGATGATGATTTGTTTGAGGATCGTATTAGCATTGCATACAATCTTGATCGTGAATTTGGGTGTCTATATGTCTTTATTCTTAGGAAAATGCTTGATGAATTATATTCTCTACCGTCCCTACATTTTTCTCGACTTAATTTTGAGTTCATTGACTTAATGTCATGTTCTGTTATACCATGCCAAGGCTTAAAGAGCACATATAATATTGTATTAATCATCCAGATAATTAAGCTGTCAGCAATTGGGGTCAGCTAGAATTTCCTTGAGTTGTTCTTAGAGAAGGAAAATAGTAAATGAAATTAAATATGCGTTATAATTTCTTACTTGGTTTTTGCTGTTAAAATTTGAAGTGTAGCAATTGCATCTTCTTTAATTTATTTAAATAGGATGGAATAAATGTTTTGTTGTCATATTTCCTTACCTATTTTTCTTGATTCATAAATGATACAAAAATGTTTGTAGCAATATGGGGTTCGGGAATTTACGCTTCTACTTAATATACCCTTTTACGATTTTGATCGTTTCTACTGTCTTACTTTTAATTTTACCATAATTGATTACTTAGTATTCTATATTCAAGTGGCAAACGATTTTCTCATATTTCTGACATAATAAGAGTTATCATACATTTTCTCTTTCTTTTTAAGTAGTTTTTAATTTTTTTTTTCTTTCTTGTCTTCTAAGTCATTTTCACACAACTCCCTAATGTTTATTTTTCTTTTCTTTTCCCTTTCTCTAGATTTTAATGTAGAAGCACCCGTATTTTGCAAGAATCTTATCTATAAATTTGAACTTTGGAATGTGCAATTGCTTTGAAGCTTCAAGTGGCCAATAGGACTTCTTGGATGTATTCCTTTTCGTCTTACCTATAAATTGTCTTCTGTATAGTATTTGCAAAATACAACTTTACAATACTTACCAACCTTATTGTATTATTTTATGGTTAAAAAATAATTAATATTTCTTTTGCTTTGTTTCCTCTCATCAAAAATTTTGTAAGGTGGGACATGATCTGTTAAATATCAGTGGCATTTATTTAAATTTATGACTGTTTGAAATGAAAAACTCGTGCATTATATAGTTTGAAATAGTTTATGTTACTTGCTTTTGTTATATGGCCATGATTAGGAGTCTCATGCAATTCTAATTTCAGGATCCGAAACTGTGGTTTTGAATAAACCTTCAAACATCGATCCTTGGTTTATTGTTGGGGATGAATCATCTTTATTAAGGATGTCAAGATGGCTCGCCAGCTCGAGCGGCCCGTGACTTGGCCCAAGGAAAGCCCAAGCCGAGCCCCAAGCTAGCCCGTTTAACGAGCCATTTTCAGCTTGTGGCGAGTCAAGCCAAGCTTTATAAAAAAATAGTATAATTGCCTAACAGTTGTCAACTCGATTTTTGTATTCTACTCTCTTCCCAACCCTCGTCCCAATTCGAATCTTCATGATTCAATCCTTATCACATCTTGTCGATGAATACAACATCGAACAAATACTGGAACTCCCTTGTCACTTCCTTCTTCTCAGAAATACCACATGCTCTTTTTTGGTTTTTGGCCAGATCCAGACGTTTACAACACAAGTTGTCTGCACAAGGAGTCTGGCCACTGGTGAAAGTGAGCATTATGGGAATGTTTCATCAGCTAGCACCTTCAACAGCCATTGGGATAGAAGTAAAGTTATCTATCCCAGAGCCTATGATTACAAGCCAGCAAAAGAGATTCTATTAGTGCACAGGTTGTTAGCTGCATGTAGGTAGCTTTGACTACTGTCTACAATGCATGTAGCTGCCTTGTCAAAGGCAATTTGCCTTTGAAAGTCTTTGACAAGGCAGATAAGGTAAATTTACCATTTTTTTCAAATTTTGAATTTGAAATTCAAATATTGTTGAAACGAATACAATTTTTTGTTATAAATATGCGAAAAAATTTTACCACTTCATTTGCTTGAAGGATTGGGAATGTGCAAAATTATGTATTTAAGAAAGAGTTGATTATAATGGCTGAAAAGTTGCAGCAAATCTAAAAATAGGATGTTGTAAGTTTTTAAATTGATTAGTTTAAAAAAAACAAGTAATTTTTTTTTGTTTTAAAAAAGATTGTACACGAAATATTTTATCTGTATACAATTTTAACTTCACCTACGATAATTGTAGTAGGTCCCAAACCCCAAAAAGGAGGACAGTTGTAACTTTTATTTAATTTATAATACGTTTAAATTGCATAAATTTTAAATTCTTTAAAAAAAATTTAGATTTATTACAAGAAAAAAAAAGAGCTAGTCAGTTTGGTCTGAGTCGAAAGCTCAAATTGAGCCTAAATTTTTTGGCTGAGCTTTTGCTAGGTTCGGGCCAAAAAAAGCCCCGAACCATTTTTGATCCAGCTCTTCAAGTTTCGGATCGTGGCTCGGCTCGTGATATGACCCAGGGTAAAATATTTCCAAATTTTGGCAGTTTNTCGGCTCGTGATATGACCCAGGGTAAAATATTTCCAAATTTTGGCAGTTTCCTAGTTTACTTAGAATTCTATATTTTTAGTATCTTTTACAATATTTGAGTATTATTTTTGTGCAAATTAGGGTTATGAGAGTTTGTTATAAATAGTTTCATTATTTTTCATTGTAAAGAATAACTTACATTATCATTATTGATAATTAATTGTGGGGCTTTTAGCTTTCAAATCCATTGTTCTTCATTGAGCAATTACGAACTTATCAATAATTGATTTCTTGTGGCATTCAAACACCAGGTTAGATTCATAAGTCGTGTAATCAAGAAGTCAACATATTGCCGGCGATTGTGTTGGTTGCTTGATTCATTAATTTTGTGTCGAGTCCAAAATCTCGATTTATTGGCTTTCTTGGGTTGGTTCTAATCTCGCTGTGGATTGCGTAGCTTTTATTGCTACGTGGTTCTTATCAGTTGGTATCAGAGATTGGACTTCAAAAATCAAGGTTATATCTTTCTTTTATTTGAGTCCTTCTTTTTGCTGTTCTTCGTCATTCTTGAGTTTTTAATCCATAAAAACTCCCAAAAAAATTCAAAGGACGTTTGGTTGCTCGTTTAGCATCCGAATCAGTTTTCTTTGCTGGTCACGTAGTTGAATTTTTGAACAAAAAAACCTGAAAAAAATCCAAAAAAAATATTATTATTTTCGAAAATTACCAGAAGTTGTCAAAAATCATCTTGAGTAAAAAAAAGTGTCAATTTCAAATTCAAGAACCACTTTCTTGAATTAAAAATGATTTTCCTTCTATTATGTCAAGTACTATTATTATTTCGTCCCCATAGATCTCTTGAATTTCACTTTCGTTCATATCCTAGTTTGAATTCCTCGAGAATAAGATTTGATTGAGTTCGATATTGTCTTTGAAGCACTTGGGCAAAAACATTGAGTGGAAAAAAGGTTGAGTAGTGAGACTAATAGAGGGAAAAAACCAGATTGAGTGATACATGAGCGAAATACGTGAGGCATATAAATATTTTAGAGTTAGGATGTCTGACAGAGATGGTTCTACACCAAGCAAGAACCATAATTAAGTTAACATGACGGATGTGATGGTTCAGCGGTTTGAGAGGTTGTTTGGTGACATGAGGGATATGATGCATCGGCAGAACGCATTAATTGCTGACTTGCATAGGAATCACTCTAGGAAAATTCCTAATGCAAGGGAAAGGTAGGCAGGGGCGTACGATGAATTTTGATGATGAACTTGAAGCGGAAAGTGGAATGGATGAGGATGTATTAGCGGATGTTGAATTGGGAAGAATACGGGGTAGAGAAGCTAGGTATGAAAGAAGAGGTCAAGATCATGATGGATATGAAGTAGAAGGAAACATGGGCAATATCAAGATGACATGTGGCAGTATACTTCGGTAACATCTTAATTTATAGTAAGGACTTGAATGAGCATATAGAACATCTAAAGTCTGTGCTTGTGGTTCTAAGAAAAGAACAATTTTATACTAATTTTAAAAAGTGTACATTTTGCATGAAAAATGTTGTATTTCTTGGATATGTTGTTAGTGCTAGGGGAATAGAAGTTGATGAAGATAAAATAAAAGCTATTAAAGAATGGCCGACACCTAAAAACATAACTGAGTTTAGGAGTTTCCATGGTTGGCTAGTTTTTATAGGCGATTTGTTAAGGATTTTAGCACACTTGCCACATCACTCACGAAAATTGTTAAAAAGAGTGTAGGATTTAAATAGGGCATGGAACAAGATCTTGCATTTAAAGCTATTAAAGATAGATTGTGTAAAGCTCCGGTTTTAGCGCTACCTAATTTTGATGAAGTTTTTGAGATTGAATGTGATACGTTGGGCATAGGTATTGGTGCAGTGCTATTTTGATACAAGATGGAAGGACAATTGCATTCTTCAGTGAGAAACTAAGCGTGGCAGCACTTAATTATCCTACATATGACAAGGAGTTGTATGCGCTTGTTCGAGTTTTGGAGACTTGTCAGCATTATCTATGGCCAAAGGAGTTCGTGATCCATACTGACCATGAGTCCTTAGAGCATTTGAGTGGCCAAGGGAAGCTAAACAAGAGACATGCACGCTGGATGGAATTCATTGAGACATTCCCATATGTCATCCGGTACAAACAAGGTAAAGAGAATGCAGTAGCAAATGCATTGTCTCGGATGTATGTGCTTCTTACTTCTTTGAGTGCTAAATTGCTTAGATTTGAATACGTTAAGGACATACATGTGAATGATTCAGATTTCTCTAATATATATGAATCTTGTCGTAAATGGGCTGTTGATAGGTTCTTAGGCATGATGATTATTTATTTCAAAAAAATAGGTTATGTGTTCCTAAATGCTCAATGAGTGAGTTGTTAGTAAGATAATCTCATAGTGGAGGTTTAATGGGTCATTTTGGGATTAAAAAGACTTTAGAGATGTTAGAAGAACATTTTTATTGGCCTAGGATGAAAAGTGACGTTGAATGTGTTTGTAGTCGATGCATAACGTGTAAAAAATGCTAAATCAAAGGCTTTATCATAAGGATTATATACGACATTACCTGTGCCTAGTGAACATTGGGTTGATATCTCTATGGACTTTGTTTTTGGTTTACATAGGACTAAGAAATGACGTGATCTAATTGTGGTGGTAGACGGATTTAGTAAGATGTCATACTTCATTCCTTGCCATAAGACTGATGATGCTACAAACATTACAGGTTTGTTCTTTAAGGAAATAGTACGTTTGCATAGGGATCCTAAGAGTATTGTAACAGATCGGGACGTTAGATTTTTTAGTAATTTTTGGCGGGTTTTGTGGAATAAGTTAGGAACTAAGCTATTATTTTCTACAATTTATCACTTATAGACCGATGAACAGACTGAAGTAGTTAATGGGACTATCATCCAATTGCTACGCATTGTAATTAATAAAAACTTGAAGAGTTCGGAAAATGTTTACCTTTCATTGAGTTTGCATATAATAGGGCCGTACATTCTACTACTTCGTTTTCACAATTTGAAATTGTTTATGGTTTTAACCCACTAACACCATTGAATTTGATTCATTTGCCTATTAATGAACGTGGTAGTTTAGATGGAAAGAATAAGGTCGACTTGGTAAAATCACTCCATGAAAAGGTAATGTTGCATATTGAAAAGAAAAATGAGCATTATATCTCTCAAGCAAACAAGGGACAAAAGCGTGTTACATTTGAACCATGAGATTCAGTTTAGTTGCATTTGAGGAAAAAACACTTTCCAGAACAAAGAAAGTCAAAGCTACAGCCACAGGGAGATGGTCTATTCCAAGTCCTTGGAAAGATCAATGACAACGCCTACAAATTAGACCTTCCAAGAGAGTATAATATTTCGGCTACTTATGTATCTGATCTCTCTCTTTGATGCAGGTACAGATTCGAGGACAAATCATTTTGAAGAGGGAGGGGATGAAGTGAGCACGGAGCCAAGCACGTCAAAGTCAAGCCCCGGGAAAGACCAGTTGATTATCGATCCGATAACACGTTCGAGGGCACAGCGGGTGAAAGAGGCAGTTTCCTAGTTTACTTAGAATGGAGAGGGGATGATATGACTCAGGACATAATATTTTCAAATTTTGGCAGTTTCCTAGTNTTATTGGCCTAGGATGAAAAGTGACGTTGAATGTGTTTGTAGTCGATGCATAACGTGTAAAAAATGCTAAATCAAAGGCTTTATCATAAGGATTATATACGACATTACCTGTGCCTAGTGAACATTGGGTTGATATCTCTATGGACTTTGTTTTTGGTTTACATAGGACTAAGAAATGACGTGATCTAATTGTGGTGGTAGACGGATTTAGTAAGATGTCATACTTCATTCCTTGCCATAAGACTGATGATGCTACAAACATTACAGGTTTGTTCTTTAAGGAAATAGTACGTTTGCATAGGGATCCTAAGAGTATTGTAACAGATCGGGACGTTAGATTTTTTAGTAATTTTTGGCGGGTTTTGTGGAATAAGTTAGGAACTAAGCTATTATTTTCTACAATTTATCACTTATAGACCGATGAACAGACTGAAGTAGTTAATGGGACTATCATCCAATTGCTACGCATTGTAATTAATAAAAACTTGAAGAGTTCGGAAAATGTTTACCTTTCATTGAGTTTGCATATAATAGGGCCGTACATTCTACTACTTCGTTTTCACAATTTGAAATTGTTTATGGTTTTAACCCACTAACACCATTGAATTTGATTCATTTGCCTATTAATGAACGTGGTAGTTTAGATGGAAAGAATAAGGTCGACTTGGTAAAATCACTCCATGAAAAGGTAATGTTGCATATTGAAAAGAAAAATGAGCATTATATCTCTCAAGCAAACAAGGGACAAAAGCGTGTTACATTTGAACCATGAGATTCAGTTTAGTTGCATTTGAGGAAAAAACACTTTCCAGAACAAAGAAAGTCAAAGCTACAGCCACAGGGAGATGGTCTATTCCAAGTCCTTGGAAAGATCAATGACAACGCCTACAAATTAGACCTTCCAAGAGAGTATAATATTTCGGCTACTTATGTATCTGATCTCTCTCTTTGATGCAGGTACAGATTCGAGGACAAATCATTTTGAAGAGGGAGGGGATGAAGTGAGCACGGAGCCAAGCACGTCAAAGTCAAGCCCCGGGAAAGACCAGTTGATTATCGATCCGATAACACGTTCGAGGGCACAGCGGGTGAAAGAGGCAGTTTCCTAGTTTACTTAGAATGGAGAGGGGATGATATGACTCAGGACATAATATTTTCAAATTTTGGCAGTTTCCTAGTTTACTTAGAATTCTATATTTTTAGTATCTTTTACAATATTTGAGTATTATTTTCGTACAAATTAGGGTTATGAAAGTTTGTTATAAATAGTTTCATTATTTTTCATTGTAAAAAACAACTTACATTATCATTATTGATAATTAATCGTGAGGCTTTTAGCTTTCAAATCACTTGTTCTTCATTGAGCAATTACGAACTTATCAAGAATCGATTTCTTGTGGCGTTCAAACATCCGGGTTAGATTCATAAGTCGTGTAATCAAGATGTCAACATATTGTCGGCGATTGTGTTGGTTGCTTAGTTCATTAATTTTGAGTCGAGTCCAAAACCTCGATTTATTGGCTTTCTTAGGTTGGTTCTAATCTTGTTGTGGGTTGCGTAGATTGCTATGTGGTTCTCATCAGCTCGACTCGTGACACCCCTAATCTTTATCAGCATAACTTTCATCATGCTCTATATTTATAAAGTGTATTGTGTTAACTATTGATTATGGCTACACAACAGTTGATAAAAAAAACACAGTGAAACCAAAGAAAGTTGTAGTAGCTATAAACAGAACAAGACTTCCAAGGACAATCATGATATTTTTGGAAAAATTGGATTTTAATAGTTAGTTTGCCAATTTTCGACCAATTATTTAGAGGGTACCATTAGTCGGATAAAATATTTCTTTAGTTGAGTGTATTCTACTCTATGAGTAGATTAATCTAATGTATTTATTTTCTCAAAATTAATTTAAGGCGAATGAAAAATTAAGATCAAAAGATGACCACTTGAAGTTGATAAATTTGAATAAAAATTGGTGGGAAATTGCGAAAGTGCCAATCCCATGTAGGAAAACTAGAAAAATATATATCACTTTTTATTGCTCAAGTTTGGAATTTGGATTTGGGCCCCAATGAGTACCAATAGTTTTTGAAGGGAAGAGAACCTACATACTAGTAGGTTGGACAAAATCACACACGTGTGCGCCATCGCCGCCGTCCGTCCTACCGGCCGTCTCGGCTCAGCACGGGCACAGGTCGTGGGCTTGCATTTGGACTTGGGCCAAGTTGATATATATATTTTTTTAATAAAATAATATTTTATTTATATTATTTTATTTTTTAAAAATAATATATTTTATTTATATTATTTTTTATTCCTCGATTTTTCTGTGCCTGACACGTGGATATTTCTAGAAGGACGGTTGACAGTTGAGCATGTCCAAATGGTTTGTGCCTGTTCAATACACAACTTTTCGGCTGTTGTATCTTTTTTACACAACCTTTCAACTTCTATAAATTGGCCCCCATACCCCAATTTTCATTCACTCCAAAATCAATTTTGATTTTATTCTTCTTCCGAAATTATTCTTAAGGAGAAAGAGTCGAACTCTTGTCTCGACCATTAACATTTTCTTAGCTTTCATTGTGCGCGACATTATTCTTCCCAAATTAATCCAAGATGTTATAATTACTTGCCAAGTTCCAACAATTTTAAGATGATAATGGCAAGTAATATTGCATCTATCGTACCCCCTAATAATGCTCACGGGAAGAAATCGAAAAAATTCATGGAAGTGGATTTTAAGAGATGGTAACAGAAAATATTATTTTATTGCACGACTCTAAATTTGGCAAAATTCTTGAGTGAAGATGCTCCAACTGTTGAGGAGGGTGAAATAGATTCTCAAAAACTAGCAGCATTTGATGCATGAAGTCATAGTGACTTCTTGTGCATAAACTATATCCTCAATTACCTTGACAACAACTATACAGCGTATACTGTTATGTTAAGACAGCCAAAATACCGTGAAAATCATTGGAAAAGAAGCACAAAACGGAAGATGTCGGATTGAAGAAATTCGTTGTAGGCAAATTCCTGGACTTCAAAATGGTAGATTCTAAAATAGTAATGAATCAAGTCCAAGAGCTATAAATCATCTTGCACGATATACAAGCATAAGGTATGAAGCTCTGTGAGTCATTTTAGGTTGCTGCAATTATCGAAAAATTACCACCAATGTGGAAAGATTTCAAGAACCACCTGAAACATAAACGCAAGGAAATTGGACTTGAAGATCTGATTGTACAATTAAGAATTGAGGAAGATAATCGCAATTCTGAAAAGAAATCTGAAAAGCTGCAAATGGAGGCTAAAGTCAATTTGGTGGAGCCAAATACTAGAAAGAAAAAGAAGCGCTCGGGTAATGGCAAGCAAAAAACGCAAAGCTAAGAAATTTATAGGAGATTGCTATAACTGCGATAAGCCCGATCACATTGTAAAGGACTGCCGACGGAAAGAGCAAAACAAAAAGGATCAAGTACACTTAACTGAGGAAGACAGATTGTCTAATGATGTATCTGAACTAATGCTCTCATCTGTTGTATTTGAAGTAAACATGGTGGACAGTCCGAGAGAATGGTTCGTTGATACTGGCTCTACTCATCGCGTTTGTGCTAATAATGAGATGTTCTCATTCTTACACTCCTATCAATGGATGACAACTATTCATGGACAACTTGACAACATCAAAAGTTGTTGGTCTAGGTAAAGTAGTGCTGAAGATAACATCAGGGAAATAAGTAACACTCATCGATGTACTGCATGTTCCCGATATTCGCAAAAACTTGGTATCTGAAGATTTGTTAAGCAAGAGTGGATTTAGACTAGTATTTGAATCTAACAAGTTTGTACTCATAAAAAATGGTATGTTTATAGGCAAATGGTACTTAGCCAATGGGCTATTTAAAATGAATGTAATGCTTGTACTTCATGATTTTGATATTAATAAAAATAAATCTTTTGCTTACTTGATTGAGTTTTCTAACTTATGACATGATAGGTTAGGACATGTAAATGTTAATATTTTATGTAAATTAGTAAGTTTAGATTTATTACCTTTTATTTCCTTTAATCAAAATCATCTGTGTGAAACATGTGTAGAGGCTAAATTAGCTAAAACACTGTTTCATTCAGTTGAAAGGAACTCGAATTCTTTAGAATTAATTCACAGTGATATTTATGATTTAAAGTTTGTGCAAATTAGAGGAGGTAAAAAGTATTTCATTACTTTTATAGATGATTGCACAAGGTACTGTTATGTCTAATTGCTAAGAAATAAAGACGATGTCTTAGAAGTGTTTAGACAGTACAAGAATGAGGTTGAGAATCAACTAAGGAAATGAATAAAAGTTGTTCGTAGTAACAGAGGTGGGGAATAGGAGCATCGTTTGAAGAATTTTGTTCAGATTCTGAGATTATTCATCAAACTACAGCTCCTTATTCACCTCAGTCGAACGGTATTGCGGAACGCAAAATCGTACTCTTAAAGAAATGATGAACGCTATGTTGATTAATTCTGATTTACCTCAAAATTTGTGGGAGAGGATGGGGGGAAGCAATTCTCTCAGCTAACAACATTCTAAATAAATTACCACACAAAAGTAGGAACGAAACTCCTTATGAGTTATGGAAAGGTCATAAACATTCGTACAAATACTTAAAAGTGCTGGAGTGTTTGGCTAAGGTAAAAATATCAAAGCCTAAACAAGTTAAAATATGGTCTAAGACCATCGATTGCATATTCATTGGATATACTAATAACAGTGGTGATTATCAGTTCCTCGTACATAAGTCGACATTTCGGATGAACAAGAAAATACTATAATTGAATCTAGGAATGCTGTATTTTTTTAGGACAAGTTTCCTTGTAAGGATAAGAAAGAGATAAGTTCGCAAAATGAACTTATGATACTGCAATTGGTAATCATCAAAGTGATGAAGAATCGAGAGAAGCAAAAGGACCAAAATATCTACATCTTTTGGTTCAGATTCTTTAACTTATTTGTTAGAAAATGAACATACGACATTCAATGAAGCAATGCCTAGTCCAGAAGCTCCATTCTGAAAAGAGGCTATCAATAGATAAATTAATTCTATTATGCAAAATCATACCTGGGTATTGGTAGATTTCCCATCTGGTAACAAACCGTTAGGTTGTAAATGAATTTTCAAAAGAAAATTAATGACTGATAGAGTAGTTGATAAATATAAGGTCAAATTGGTAGTTAAAGGATTCAAACAAAAAGAAGGCATTGATTTTTTCGATACATACTCACCTGTGACAAGGATAACATCAATTAGAGTATTACTTGCAATCGCGTCATTGTATAATTTGAAAATCTATCACATGGACGTCAAAACAGCTTTCTTAAATGGTGAGTTAGAAGAAGAAATTTATATGGAATAACCCGAAATGTTCATTGCTCCTAGACAAGAGAAAAATGTGTGTAGGCCAGTTAAGTCATTATATGGACTAAAGTAAACCCCAAAATAATAGCATGCAAAATTTGACAAAACTATGTTGTCAAATGGTTTTAAAATTAACGAGTATAATAAATGTATTTATATTAAAATCACACCTAATGCATATATAATCGTATGATTATATGTTGATTATATACTAGTTATGAGTAATAATTATGATATCATAACAAATACCAAGAAAATGTTGACAAAATATTTTGACATGAAAGATATGAGTATTGCAGATGTAATATTAGGAATTAAAATCTTTAAAACATCTAAAAGACTTGTCTTATCTCAATCTCACTATGTTGAGACTGTACTTAAGAAGTTTTATATATGATGATAGTCCAATTAAAATACCGATAGACTTAAGTCTACATTTGGCCAAACATAAAGGTGAACCCGTATCTCAATTAAAGTACTTTCGGATAATAGGCAGTTTAAAGTATATTACAAACTGCACTCGTCCAAATATTACATATGCAGTGAACAAATTTAGTAGATATACAAGTAACCCAAATAATGACAATTAGAAAGCATTGGTAAGGATTCTTAGATATCTACGATACACTTCAAATTAGGGCTGCACAAAAAATCGCGAAATCGCAAACTGAATCGAAACCGTTAGTTTGAAACTGTTAGTTCATGTCCACGTGGACCCGCGGTTTCTTTTCCTCAAACTGAACCAAACCGTTTCAAAATAGTTTGGTTTAGGTTTCAATTTTCAAAAATCGCATAAAACCAAACCAAACCGTTTTTAAAATTTTTAACTAAAAAAATAATTTTATTAACTTACAAATTTTAAAATTTTCACTTTTTAGAAAAAAAAATCAATTTAGCAATACAAATTACAATTAACACATTGAATTAATCATATAAAGTAAATTAAGTTTATCATTATTGGCCGATAATCATATAAAGTAAATTAAGTTTATCATTATTTGTCGATAGTTTTATAAGTCCACAATAAACGTCCTGACCCAATATCTGATCTAAACTAAAATTAATCACAAATCATACGAAATAAAAAACAAATATTTATTTTCAACAATCCAAATCATAATTCAACAAAACTACGACATCAAATCACGCCCACAACTTCAGAAGTCCTAACCTAAACTCTCATTTCTCAAACATTGACGTTTACTTGCCACTAAAGAACAAAATGCGATTTCCAATCGCAAATCGTATTTTGCTTGTTAGTCTGCTAAATTCTACCCGAATTACATATTTCTTTCTTCTCTTTTGATAAATCTTAGATTCCTATTCAATTCATTTTTTTCATTGTTCTTTCTTTCATTTGTTGTTTTTGAACTTATTATACACTTGAGAGTTGTGATTTTGATAAAAAAAAAAAATGTTTGTGTGCATATGTGATTAATGAACTTGTTTGTAGTTTAGAAAGAACGAAGGATAGAGCGTATTGATTGTGTGAAAATGTTAAAGTTCCCTAACTGGTACTACTACATTCTACTTTCTTAAAGTCATTAGAGAATAAAATTTGTCAATTTTCAATAAACCTGAACCCTTTGTACGTTTAAACATAACATGTTTAGTCCTTATTTTTTACTCACTAGTAAGATGAAAGAAGTTTTAACCAAACTATTAAGGTAGAATATGATTATGTCTTTATCAACCACTATATGACAATATGAAAGGCAAACAAGAAAAGGTAAATAAAAAGGAAGAAAGATATATTCGTTCTATTAACATCTTTCAGCAACCAGCTTTGAAAATAATTTATTCACGGGTGGGAAAGGTGATTGTAATATAACATTTACCATTATTAGTTCTTGGTTAAACTTATATATTAACTTATTTTAAATATATTATCATAATGTCGATAGGTAAATCTCGAATTAAAATCGAACAAATCCGTAATTTATGGTTTGGTTTGGTTTGGTTTGAAAAATAAAATAGTTTGGTTTGGTTTGAAAAATTTCAAACCGCATGAAATTGTTTGAGTTGAAAATATAGCACGAACAGCCAAAATCGAACCACGTTCACCCCTACTTTAAATATTGGATTACAATATACTAGATATCCAACTGTATTAGAAGAATACAGTGATGTTAATTGGATATCAGATACAAAAGACCCAAATTCACTAGTGAGTATGTTTTTACCATTGGTGGTGCGACTGTATCTTGGAAATCCTCTAAACAAACATGTATAGCTCGATTTACGATGAAATCTGAGTTCATAACTTTAGATAAAACTGGAGAGGAAGCAGAATGACTTCGAAACTTTTTAGAGGATATTCCATGTTAGCCTAAACCTATGCCTGCAATTAGTATACATTGTGATAGTCAATCGGCTATCGGTAGAGCACAAAGTNTAAAAAAAAAAAATGTTTGTGTGCATATGTGATTAATGAACTTGTTTGTAGTTTAGAAAGAACGAAGGATAGAGCGTATTGATTGTGTGAAAATGTTAAAGTTCCCTAACTGGTACTACTACATTCTACTTTCTTAAAGTCATTAGAGAATAAAATTTGTCAATTTTCAATAAACCTGAACCCTTTGTACGTTTAAACATAACATGTTTAGTCCTTATTTTTTACTCACTAGTAAGATGAAAGAAGTTTTAACCAAACTATTAAGGTAGAATATGATTATGTCTTTATCAACCACTATATGACAATATGAAAGGCAAACAAGAAAAGGTAAATAAAAAGGAAGAAAGATATATTCGTTCTATTAACATCTTTCAGCAACCAGCTTTGAAAATAATTTATTCACGGGTGGGAAAGGTGATTGTAATATAACATTTACCATTATTAGTTCTTGGTTAAACTTATATATTAACTTATTTTAAATATATTATCATAATGTCGATAGGTAAATCTCGAATTAAAATCGAACAAATCCGTAATTTATGGTTTGGTTTGGTTTGGTTTGAAAAATAAAATAGTTTGGTTTGGTTTGAAAAATTTCAAACCGCATGAAATTGTTTGAGTTGAAAATATAGCACGAACAGCCAAAATCGAACCACGTTCACCCCTACTTTAAATATTGGATTACAATATACTAGATATCCAACTGTATTAGAAGAATACAGTGATGTTAATTGGATATCAGATACAAAAGACCCAAATTCACTAGTGAGTATGTTTTTACCATTGGTGGTGCGACTGTATCTTGGAAATCCTCTAAACAAACATGTATAGCTCGATTTACGATGAAATCTGAGTTCATAACTTTAGATAAAACTGGAGAGGAAGCAGAATGACTTCGAAACTTTTTAGAGGATATTCCATGTTAGCCTAAACCTATGCCTGCAATTAGTATACATTGTGATAGTCAATCGGCTATCGGTAGAGCACAAAGTAGTATGTATAATGGTAAGTCTCGACATATTCGTCGAAAACATAATACAATAAAGCAGTTGATCTCAAATGGTATTATTTTTATAAATTATGTAAAGTCTACAGAAAATCTCGCGAATCCCCTTACCAATAGTTTACAAAGAGATCAGGTTTACTACCTATCAAGGGAAATGGGCTTAAAGTCTACTACGCAAGAATATTTGTACTGGTAACCCAACATTGCTGATTGAAGATTCCAAAATCTTGGTTCAATGAGACAACTAGGTTATGAATATTCAAAGAAGCACTTCAGAGTTAACTCCTACCCATTCCTACGATAAGAAAGTGCTATATGCAGAAAGTTTTAGTTTAAGTTATACTTTTAATGATTCCTATATTTTAGACTATCTAAGTGGAGTAGGCGGATACTCTTAATAGGAGATCACCTATATAAGTGTGAATTGTGGCCGCTTCTATGAAAATGTTTCAAAGGCTTGAAATCTCTAAACCACTTATGAAATTCAAAAGTTGTTCAGACCAAAATGAACACAACAGTGAAACTCGAAAATGCTAGGAAGGTTATTGTGTTGATACTATTGTCTTGGCTCACACTAAAGGCTGACCATTTAAAACATTGCGTTCACTGATTAGCCAAGTAAATCTCATAGTATTCTACTACAGAAGGTTTAAACTCATAAGGTACCTATCCTGATACGATAACATTCCATCTCATCTCTCTATAGGGTCTGCATAGTCTAATGCATTAATTTTCATTCATATGGGTGAATGTTGAAAAAATTGAATTTTATTAGTTGGTTTGAATTTTATTTTAGTGGGTCCCATTAGTCGAATAAAATATTTCTTTGGCCGAGTATGTTCTACTCCATGAGTAGATTAATGTAATGTATTTATTTTTTCAAAAATAATTTAAGGTGAATGAAAAATTAAGGCTAAAAAATGACCACTTGAAGTTGAAATTAATTGGAATAAAAATTGATGGAAAATTGGGAATGCGTTAATCCCACATAGGAAAATTAGAAGAATATAAACTACTTTATATTGCTCAATTTTGAGACTTGAGTTTGGGCCCCACGAGATATCAATAATTTTTGAAGTGGAGAGAACCTACATACTAGTAGGTTGGGCCAAAATCCACGCGCGCGGCCGGCTTGGCTCGGCACGACACGAGCACGGGTCACGGGTCGTGGGGTTTGGGTTGGATTTGGATTTAGGCCAATCTGATATACATTTTTTAGTAAAATAATATTTTATTTATAATATTTTATTATTTAAAAATAATATATTTTACTTATATTATTTTTTATTCCCCGCTTTTTCTATACATGACACTTGGATTTTTCTAGAAGGACGGTTGACGCTGAACTTGTCCAAACGGTTTGTGTATGTTGAAGACACAACTTTTTGACAGTTGTATCTTTTGGATACAACATTTTAATTTCTACAAATTGGCCCCCATACCCCGATTTTCATTCAATTCAAAATTAATTCTGATTTTATTCTTCTTCCAAAATTATTCTTTCGTCACTGAATTGTTCATATTTTGCAATTCAACCTCGAAAATTATTTTCGTGCATTTTTGTCCTCCAAATTGTTTAGAGAGATCAGAAGGATAGTAGGTTCGTTGGGACTTGTAATTTGTAATGCTACTATTACAAGTCAAGATCGTTGTATTTTGGGAGACGAGTGCCGAAATACCGTCGCACCAGTGCGAGACATTATCGTCTTAAGGAGAAAGAGTCGAACTCTTGCCTCGACCATTAACATTTTCTTAGCTTTCATTGTGCACGACATTATTTTGCCCAAATCAATCGACTGTGTTATAATTACTTGTCAAGTTCCAATAGATATAGCTGTCAAGGTGACTTGACCAAAGGGAAGGTCATTTTTTAATTTATAAGCATCAATTTCTTTTACTTCCCGCTGAATTAATTGTAACTATTTTGATTGTATAATCTCTTTAATTTCTATATCTCCAGGTATAAGAGAAGAGACGAGGGGAAACTTGTCCAAGCATATTCTTCTTAGGACCAAGCTATTGGTTTCTTACCATTTGGCTGGGGACGGGTCATAACGTATGTTAAGTATCTTTTTGTTTGATATATTGGAACGCATGTTAGTTTTTTCTGTGAATATTAAAAGGCCAGTTAAGGTGAGATGAGATTACATGAAATTCTGAGGCACGAATTATATTTCTTTCATTGTATTTGTAAGCATACTTGAGATTCAAAAAATTGGTTTATTATGGGAAAGTTAAGAACTGAATATGCACACGTAATTGATAAGGAAAGTTCTATTATGCCAATTCAACTTACTTGAATCTTTGTTCTTTATTACTTTGGATGAACTATCTTATAAATTGAGCTTAGAGGAATGAAAACAAGACATGCTCTACACTTTTTTGCACGGTCTTCATTTCAATTAACTTCGTCTTCACCTCCTCGCCTTGCTCATTTTCCTATTATATTCTAATGTATATATCATGGCATAAAGCACACAAAATTCTCTTACTTTAAAGTGTTAGACCAGTATTTCATTGAATCGGATGAAGGAAATATTTTTCACTTATTTCATTTTCTCATGCAACCTTGGTTCGCTAGGAAATTAGAAATGAAACAAAGAATCATAGGGAAGACGGAACATATTTCTCTTGTTCCTCTTCAGCTCACTATTTTCTCCTTTGAAACTTTGTTTCTTCAAATGTAATTTGAATCCTCTGAGAACTTTGTTTCTTCAATGTGATCACAAAATTTAATTTACTCTCTTTGAAAGATACTTCAAAAAAAAAAAAAAAACTCCAATATGGATAAATGGTGAATTTGATGCTTGTCTAAATCTATTTTGTAGGCACGCTAGTATTACCTTAAAATTAACAAAGTTTGTGCATTGCACGGCAGAAAATTAGTAAAATGAAATTAAGAAATAATTGCAGTTGTGGTCATAAATTTTTTTTTTTTTTTTGCGAACTTCACTCAAATTTTTCATTTGTACTAATCATAATCTTAAACCTTTCATTTCGTTGCAGCAGAATAACAAATCAAGGTTAGACGTTTGACTTTTAATTGTTGATGGGAGAGAAAGATTTTTTTTTATTATTATTTTAAAATTTAAATTTTAATTATTTGGGATTCATTTGTATTTTTATGAAAATATTGGGATTATTGTTGCAATTGATTTTTTTTTTCTATTTAAAGAGAACGGTATATTCGTCATTTTGCAAGACTTTAATAAGAAAATGAAAAAATGTTGTATTCCGCACTTAAAGGGTAATCTAGGGAGTTTTCCGTCAATATAAAAGGATAGAGGCCATTCCGTAATAACGGCGAAGGTCAAGGGGGTTTTGCGCCAATTGCCCAATTTCAGAATTATTCATTTTGATCATCTTTAAGTGAATTTAATGGCAACATTAATGGGGATGAAACGACGGGGGTGTTTCGCACCTCAAAAGTCATATGGAGGTTTTCGTCAATCCGAAAGGATATGGGATATTTCGCAATAGGAGCAAAGGTGAGGGATTTTGCGCCAATAACCCTTTTGAAAAAGAACCCTGCTATTCAAACAAGGTGGGAAACTGCCCCAAAAACAGGGGGCTGAGGTGGATGCACCTCAGCCCTTGATGCATGTTTTTTGCCCTGTTTGGGTAGAATTATACTTTGAAAAATAAATAAACACTTTCAGCCAAAAAAAAAAAAAACTTTTACGCATTTGATTATTTGAATTAAATTTCACAGCTTTCACTTTATTCAACATTGCCCATGAACAATGACTCACAGTGGGAAAAAAAGAAAAGAAAAAGCACCGATTTTTCTAACATCTCTTAAACGATGTTACCCAAAAATGATTAAAACCGATGAAAAAAAACTCCCTAACTGGCCTAAATCTCATCTCGAACTTGACTTCTCAGCTTGGTAAATGGTATTGGTAATTACTCGCTCATCACCCTTGAAACTCTCAGCACCAACTCATTTATGGCTGTTGCATTTTTCGGAGTTTCTTCTGTCAAGGAGATTGAATAAGATTCTGAAGATCATCGAAGATTGAATAAGATTTCGAAGATTGTCGAAGATTACGATTATATTTATTAATATTGTAATTGATTGCTTCCATATTTAATTATTATTCTAGTCCTATTTAATGAGAGAACCTCTCACAAAAAGGGGGCATCGAGTCTTTTATTGAGTATATTTGACATCTTCGACGTGGTGTTATTTCAAAGCTCAATTTATGTGATTTTGCATTTTATATACGACTGTCCTGTCTTATTTCTGAAATGTGCTTGTTATTGCAATATTAATATCCAAAAAATTTACATTCTCCAATTTTACCAGAACTGTAATTGAACCACAATTGTAGTAGATTATATATTTTGATCAGCAAAATAACAATCAATATAAATTACCAATTCAACGTAAATTACAACAAAATACAATTGTAACTCTAAATTTATATTTTTTTGGATTGTTATGTTGCAATCCTTTAGCCAAAATTATTCACATTGTAACGACTTTGTGAATCCCTCAAATCGTCGAGATTATTAACTATTAATAGATTTAGGGTGTGTGTTTGAGCTACATTATTTTGGAAGAATATATTTTGAAATAGTAGATTGATGGAGAATTTGTAGTTGAAAAAGTTATCGATGTGAAGAATGTGTTGTTGAAAATGAGTAGAAAAATGATAATGAAAAAAACAAAGTGGATCAAACAGGGGCTTAAATAGTTTGTTAAATTATTTATTTCCTAAAATAAGTCCCGAAGTATTCACGTATTCATGCCTTCTTATCAGTATATTAAGCCCCCTGTTTGGTTGGTACCTTTTAATTTATTTCTCATATTAATTTTTAACCACACATTAATACTAAATCTAAATTTTTTTTCTATTTTTTAATCACACACATTCTTCAAAAAATACTATTCAAAACAATTTTTTTTTACTTTAAAGGCCACCAAACCGAGGCTAAGTTCCATCCAGCATTATAGGGTCCATGCCTCCGCGTGTTTAGTGAAAACCTAAAAAGTTGAAACAATCAATTGCAAAATATAATACAAATGACCAAATATTAAGCCCATGTTTGGTGAGAGATTAAAATCAGATATTTAATAAATTTTTATAAAAATTAATGAAATATGTTGTTGAAAAGTTGTCAATCTCGTAAAATTTATTATTGATTTGTATTTAAATTAAAATTTTAATTTTAATTTTCGCCAAACGGGGTTTAAGTGAAACGTGGGGAACTTAAAAACAAAAGAAATTAATGGAGCTCACGGGTTTCCCTTGACTATGCAGAGTCGCTCCTCCCCCACCCCCAGCTGGCTATATGCATGCTTTGCTGCAGCATTTTGTCCAAAAACTAGAAAAATCGAGCTTGTTTGGCTACACTTGGAAAATTATAAGTAACTTTTTTGGAAATAAACGTTGCTCCTTTTCGTGCTTTTAGAATCAATATCTACTACAAAATATAAATTCAACTGAGTTACTTTCTCGAATTATCCAATATGACACAAATTAAGCATAACTTAACTAAAAATAAAATGATTACAATAAGTCATAAAAAATAATAAAATATTAGTGAAATTAATTATATATACTCCAAATTAAAGCCACCCCAACAAGACTTTTCTGTTTGTAAATTGTCCTTTTCTCATCTTTGACAAGTAGGGCTTCACTCCCTATTCCTCCACCGCAACCCACCAAATTGCACTAATAAAAGACTGACACGCCAAGCTAAAGAACACTTGATGTCTTGCTGATGAGCTTAAATTAAATTAGGGTTACGGTCAGTTCAAGGCATTTTCAGCAGCCATGAATCAAGATGAACATGAACAACACGACATGATCATGCCTGGCTTTCGCTTTCACCCCACAGAGGAAGAACTCGTGGAGTTCTATCTTCGCCGGAAGGTCGAGGGCAAACGCTTCAATGTAGAACTCATCACTTTTTTAGACCTTTATAGCTATGATCCTTGGGAACTTCCAGGTATGTATATATATATATATATATATACATTTTTCAGTATCATTCTTTTTCTTTTGATCTTTCTCTAGTTTCCTCTTTCATGATTCGCCTAATAGAAGACATATAATAAGATTTTAGCTCCGTTTTCTTGCTTGATGCGATAGAGTCAATATTAGAGGTTATATATTGACATTAGTATATAAATCTATTGATCAAAGTATTGAATTTTGTTTGTATTTTTGATAATTTTTGTCTCTTTTTTCTGTGCCTTAGCCTTGACAGCAATTGGCGAGAAGGAATGGTATTTTTATGTGCCTAGAGATAGAAAGTATAGGAATGGAGATCGGCCTAATCGCGTAACAACTTCAGGCTACTGGAAGGCTACCGGGGCTGATAGAATGATTCGAGGTGAAAACTCCAAGTCCATAGGACTAAA
The DNA here is from genome assembly GCA_903798255.1 of Fraxinus quadrangulata. Taxonomy (NCBI): domain Eukaryota; kingdom Viridiplantae; phylum Streptophyta; class Magnoliopsida; order Lamiales; family Oleaceae; genus Fraxinus; species Fraxinus quadrangulata. Next base: position 14,024 of record CAIGRB010083376.1, on the reverse strand, counting down.
GAAAACCCTCGTTTTCTACTCCGGTAAAGCCCCAAAAGGAATTCGAACTAGTTGGATCATGACTGAGTACCGCCTGCCACACCACGAAACTGAACGTCTACAAAAAGTAAGAATTTTGATCTTGAGAAATCTTTATGAGGTTCTTGATCATCTCCAATATTATAGGCATATTCAACATCAAAAAGTGTTCAAAACATCGGTTTAACTTGAGAAAACTTTTAATTGAATGGTTCAAACTTGTTCGAGTAATATTCTTTCCCATTAGGTACGTTAAAATCTTGCAAGGAACGTGAATTCTATAAACTTGTGTGTTTGCTTTGCTTGTTTTCAATTTCTATGCTCATAATCATTGCTCTGCTTAATAGTCTGTACCTAAATTCAGACAGCAGAAATATCTCTTTGCCGTGTCTACAAAAGAGCAGGAGTCGAAGGCCATGCCCGATCTCTCCCGACAAGATTACCATCATCTTCCAAATCAGTACTATCCACACTCGAGAAACAACAAAACTGGTCGAATCAAACCATGGAAAGCTCCGAAGCTTATGGAGGATCATCGAATCAAAATGATGAGAAAATGAGTGAAACAAATGCAAGTAGCAGCACTGATTTTGGGAATTCACTTGTTCTTTCAAACCACAATACTTATAATACTAATCCATTAGTCCCCATAATCTCTACAGTTCCAATGCAAATTAATTCAATGGAAACTGATGAAAGGATCACGATTTTACGACCTTGTTCTTCTTCCCTTTCAACTGATCATCATCTGTTGAATTACTCCCCCCAAGCATCAAACATTATTCAGGACCAGCAACGGTATCCTAATGATGTTCCTTACTTTCCATCCCACTTTTCTACCTTGAAGCAGCCACAACCGCAGCCTCTAAATGTGCTTCCGGGCTCGATCCAGGCCACTTTTTCAGACGGGTTATGGGATTGGAATGCAATTTCAGCGGCAAGCAAAGACTACAGCAACCTCTTCAAGTAATTCAATGTGCTATAATTAATTACACATATACAGATACATTTCCTTTCATATTTATGTATGACGATGGCTAATGTGTTAGGTTCCTTTAAAATACTTCTAATCTTTATTAATTAAGAACCTAAGTCGGGTGATAAAAAAAATCTTTGCTTGAGTTGAACACTCCGTTTGTTCAACGAACCCTTGTTGATTATGAACTTCGTTTGTGGTAAAATCTGACTTGCTAGGCTTTTGGGTTCCGTAGGATTATTTTCAAGTTATTTTGTAATAACTATTTTCCTTGATTTGAGGGAGTTCTTGATATGATTCTTGTTCCAGCCTGACATGTGGTTTCCCGAACTCTATGTCTCAACTATTGGCCATGAGAATGAAGATAATATAATGATTGAATACTTACAGAAAATCATGACTTGCAGACAATTTCTCATAAACAAATGTACCAGAGTGTGACACAACAGATACTCTAAATTTACCCATTTGTTTGTTAGTGGAAAATCTAATTTATTAAAATGTACCATGCATATGATAAGAGTGTGTCACTCTGGGTCCGTTCTATGCTTGTGATTGATTTGGTTAAAACTCATATTTTTAGTAAAGTTTGATAAAAATTAGATTAAACATGAGCTATATCTTGATGTAACCCTTCAATTTTTAATCTAAATCAAAATCAATAATTAATTATAACCATAACTTTTCAACAATACATTTCATCAACTTTATCCAAATCTACTAAAAATTTGATTTTAATCATCACCAAACAAGGGCTACATGTTGCACGATGGTAACAGAAATCATCATTTGTTGAAAGACTTACAAACATTTCATTATAAATAGTCGAACATACAAAAATGCTCATAATTAAAATAAAAAATCACACCATATATATACTATCTTATGTAATGTTCTATAAACTATTTTCATTTATGATTTTTCATCAATGTTTTTCTTTAAAGGATGATTATTTTTGTGATATTTATAAAATTTATTATTTTTTTCTTAAAATTTAACATTATTTGTTTTTCTCGTAAAATTTATAGAAATAGTTCGATTGAAAATGAATAGAATTATTTAATAAAATATTGAAAAATATAGAAAATACTTCATTTGACTCTTCCAGTACTGTAAAAACAAATAAACTTTTTTTAAAATATTATTTGTTATTTTGGAGCTAGAATCAATTTCTTGTTCATATAAGGATGGAGTAATTTTGCAATTTAAAAATTGTTAAGAATGCATGCATAATTTTATTGGTATCTATTGCAGGTGATTTTTGTGTTTCCATGAGAAAGCTTGATAAAAGAGAAGAATATATAAATTTAATTAATAATAATAATTTTTTTTTCTTGTAATAAATAAAAAGCGGGGAAATTTATGTAAATGAAATGAAAAGGCATGACTAAATACTAATATGTGAATGAGAAAGAAAAATAATTAATTAGATGAAAAATGAAATAGTAATTCAATTTTTGGAGAACAAACGATAAGTTAAAATTGGTATGTAAAGTAGTAAACATAATATATAAACATGCCTTTTCAAGATTTCTCTCGTTAGGGTTTTTGAATCGTTTTTCTCTCCCTTTTTGCATGTATAATCAAGTGTGTGTATATATATACATATATATATATATA
>CAIGRB010083374.1:0-18957 GCA_903798255.1 Fraxinus quadrangulata | reverse complement strand
TACATCTATCAATATTATAAGATTACATGAATGAATCAAACATTTTATATTACTGCATTGGTGACTGCTGTAATCCATACAAGAATTGTTTCAATAAGCACACATAGTCTTCCTTTTCTAAAACTATGAACCCTTCTGGTTGTTGCATGTAGATGCTCTCTTCAAGTTCTCCATGTGAGAATATTGTCTTGATATCCATTTGCTCAAGCTCCAAATCATTCCTAGCCACCATTTCAAGTAAAGCCCGAATAGAAGTATACTTTACAACTGGTGAGAACACATCTGTAAAATCAACACCTAGTATCTGACTGTAGCCTTTAGCCACCAATCTAGCCTTGTATCTAGCATCTTCAATTCCTTATGTACCTTCATTTCTTTTAAACACCCATTTACAACGAACCACATTTTTACCTTTAGGTAACTTCACCAAGTCCCAAGTGTTATTTTTGTTCAATGACTCAATCTCCTCCTGCATAACAATCATCCATCTGCTAGAATCACTACAACTGACTGCCTCTGAATATGTAGCAGGCTTCTCTGTGGAATCAATGTTTTCAGCCACATTCAAAACATAAGCAACCAAATCTGCTTCCCCATATTTCTATGGAGGTAAATCTGTCTACGAGATCTATCATTTGCTATAGAATAATGTGATGCTGGTGGTGCTGGCAAAGCAGGCAAGATATTACTTTCTGTCAATTCCAAACTTGACTCATCTGTAGTAGACCGTTCTTCAATCTCTAATTATTCCTATGAACCAATTTACAGCTCCACTTGAGTTGATAATTCTACCCCTCATTTTGATCAGAGTCTCCAAGAGATGAATCACGAACCATAGTGAGTTCATCAAATACCACATTCCTACTAACAACCACCTTTCTAGTCTCTGGACACCACAACTTATACCCCTTCACACCTGATTTATACCCAAGAAAAATGTGCTTTCTAGACCTAGGCTCCAACTTCCCATTATCCACATGAGCATAAGCCAGACACCTAAAAATTTTCAAATCAAAATAATAAGAAGGTTTACCTGACCATATATCTTCTGGTGTCCTTTTATCAATGGCAACTGAGGGTGAGGGATTAATCAGAAAACAAGCTATAATAGCAACTTCAACCCAAAAAGACTTAGGCAATCCAGAATTTGAAAGCATACAATGAACATTTTTCATCAAGGTTCTGTTCATCCGTTATGCCACACCATTCTGTTGAGAAGTTCCAGGCATTGTCAAGTGTCTCAAGATGCCTTCAGCCCTGCAGAAACTATTNTCATCCATCTGCTAGAATCACTACAACTGACTGCCTCTGAATATGTAGCAGGCTTCTCTGTGGAATCAATGTTTTCAGCCACATTCAAAACATAAGCAACCAAATCTGCTTCCCCATATTTCTATGGAGGTAAATCTGTCTACGAGATCTATCATTTGCTATAGAATAATGTGATGCTGGTGGTGCTGGCAAAGCAGGCAAGATATTACTTTCTGTCAATTCCAAACTTGACTCATCTGTAGTAGACCGTTCTTCAATCTCTAATTATTCCTATGAACCAATTTACAGCTCCACTTGAGTTGATAATTCTACCCCTCATTTTGATCAGAGTCTCCAAGAGATGAATCACGAACCATAGTGAGTTCATCAAATACCACATTCCTACTAACAACCACCTTTCTAGTCTCTGGACACCATAACTTATACCCCTTCACACCTGATTTATACCCAAGAAAAATGTGCTTTCTAGACCTAGGCTCCAACTTCCCATTATCCACATGAGCATAAGCCAGACACCTAAAAATTTTCAAATCAAAATAATAAGAAGGTTTACCTGACCATATATCTTCTGGTGTCCTTTTATCAATGGCAACTGAGGGTGAGGGATTAATCAGAAAACAAGCTATAATAGCAACTTCAACCCAAAAAGACTTAGGCAATCCAGAATTTGAAAGCATACAATGAACATTTTTCATCAAGGTTCTGTTCATCCGTTATGCCACACCATTCTGTTGAGAAGTTCCAGGCATTGTCAAGTGTCTCAAGATGCCTTCAGCCCTGCAGAAACTATTGAATTCATCTGAACAAAACTCCAACTCATTATCAATGCGCAGACATTTCACTTGCTTTCCTGACTGCTTCTCTACCAGTGTTTTTTACTCTTTGAAGGTCCCAAACATATCACTCTTCTACTTCAAAAAGAATATCCAAACTTTTCTAAAGAAGTCATCAATTACTGTCAACAAATAATAATAGTCACCTTTAGAAGGTGCACTGACGGGTCCCTAAAGATCTGAATGGATATATTCAAGTGTTCTCTTCGTGTTGTATCTTCCTTTAGTGAATCTGACTCTCTTTTATTCCCCAAAGATACAATGCTCACAAAACTCTATTTTACCGGTCTTCTACCTATCAAGAAGTCCCTTTTACTCAGCTTTGTCATCACATTCTCACTCATATGCCCGAGCCTGATATGCCAAAATTTTGTAACTTCATCATCTATCAAAGAAGAAGTAGAAACTGCTGTATCTCCAATCACTGTAGAACCGTGCAAAATATACAGTTGTATAGAGTTTTTATGCCCCTTCATGATAACAAAAGCACCATTGCTCACCTTCAAAACTCCACCTTCACCGTTGTATATGTAGTTCTTTGAGTCAAGTGTACTCAAAGATACGAAATTTCACTTCAGTTCTGGACCATGTCTTACATCTGAATGTGTTCTGACAACTCCATCAAATATCCTGATTTTGACTGTACCAACTCCAGCAATCTTGCAAAGTGTGTTGTTTCCCATAATCACAGCATCTCTCGAAACTTCTTCATATGTAGAAAACCAGTCCTTGTTAGGACCCATATGAAAAGTACAAGCCAAGTCAAGAACTCATTTATTACTAGATTTAGTATCTCCGTCAGAAATCACAAGAAGCTCTCCACCACTTTGCTCATCCTCCACAACATCAGCCTTTGCTGTATTAACATGTTGCTTCCCTTTCTCCGTAGCACCAGCAACTTTATTTCTATTTTTCAAAGCAAAGAAATCAACTCTAATATGCCCCTTCTTCTTGCAGTAATGACATGTTCATCCGTTATGCCACACCATTCTGTTGAGAAGTTCCAGGCANCTTAAATAGTAAAGTATCATAGACCTCTTCCACGGTGAGAGTATCCCGACTATAGATAATAGTATCCATAAAAGTCACATATGATGGTGGCAGTGAACACGACAACATCAAAGTCAAATCCTCCTCGTCATACTTAACCTCCAATGTCTCCAAATCACCACGATTTCTTTGAACATAGTTAAGTGATCATCCAATGACATACCTTCAAACATCTGGTGAGAATACAAGCACTATTTCAAGTGTAACTTGATGGTCAAGCTTTTTGTCATGCAAAGTTGCTCCAACTTCAACCACAATGCAGCTGCACTCTTCTCTTTAAGAACATCTTGAAAATTTTGATTTGAGAGATGTAGATGAATTTGAGATTGGGCTTTCCGATCCCTACGCCGCTTCTCATCCTGTATCTAGGTAGTAGGCATTTTATCAAAGCCAAACAAGACTTCCTTCAAATCCATCTGCGTCAAGACCGCTCGCATCTTCACTTACCATAATGTAAATCTCGTGTTTCTATCCAACAATGGAATGTCATACTTCATTATCGCCATGCGGAACTATCAACATTGCGCTCTGATACCATTTGTTATGAATTTTGGATCACAAGATAATAATGACAACGAAGTAAAGATGAAAAAAACAAGAATACAAGAAGTTTAGAGGAGGATAATCCACTATAAAATCAATAGCTTTGTTTTTACAATATCAAGATTTCAATAATCAATTGAAATCTATTCTCTCAATATTGTTTTCTCTCAATTCTCTCAATGTTAGAATGTTATAATAATGATACAATTAGTAACATATATATAGGAAAACCCTAGGATCAAGTTGTAGTAGAATAGAAATCCAAAAACACGTTAAACTGACGAAACGGGCTTGGGCAGGAAAAAATTGTCGCTCGAGCGACAGTCCAGCAAAGGTCAAGCGACATCCCCTCGCTCGAGCAAGGGGCGAGCGATCGTCGGACGATGAAGTCTTGGGTTATTTTTCACCAGCTTCGCTCGAGCGTCCAGCTAGCGCCAGGCTAGCGAAAATGAGGCGACTTTTTCCTCCGGTCCATAATTTTGATCTCTTCAAAATCACTCCAAATTAGACTTCAGTACCTACTAGAATTTGGGTCAAACCACAACAATTTAATATCTTCATCGTGAAAGACCTTTTATTTATTGATACACTACCACATGATAATATACGCCAAGACTATGTCTTTGACTGATTCTCAAAATTTGTTTCTCGAAGTTGATCATTTGGGGAATTACTCAAAAAATCAAAGATAGAGTTCAAGTTGCAAGTCCAGTAATCAGATTGACAGAGAAATTTTGAGTTTTTGGACCTTGATAGAACTTGTGTCGAACAAATTAAGAAATAACGATATTCTTCATTTTCTCTATAGACGCTATTGTTCATTGAAATTTCGTCACAAAAATCAGTTATCATCTTATGCCTTTGAACATAAAAACTACAAAAATAATGGCTATTAGAAAATAATGATTCAACTTTTGTTGTGTGTGTTGTTTACATCCTCCCACTTTTGTTTCATTGGTCATATTTTATGTCCACATTTCAATTTTAAATTCGAGTGGCTATTTTTTCATTTCTCGTGAAGCCAAATAGCGAAACATAAGCTATATCTAGTTAAATCACAAATGCTTGAATCGTGATTTGAAATATGCATAATAATTTTGCTACAACACCAAAGTAAGTTTTTTATTATTTTGTTCGATTTACTACTATATTTTAGAGGCATAAAATAGGTCAGCTCAACCAAAAACAGTATTTCCATTAATTTACCAAAAACAATAGATGTATTTAAAAAGAGTACAGAGAGCTGCATGTCTTGGAAGCCTTGATCTCGTCTTTATAAAACGAAGTAAAGCTTTATCAAATCTTAGTATTTTCAATGTATTTCATGGATTGCAATATATGTAAAATCTATGTAGACGGATTTATAGTCTACGAAGCATTAATATTTAATGAATAGACGGTCAAATACAATATTTGGTCTCCAATACAATCTATTTACAATCGAATATATTTGTTTATGTGTCTTCTATCAATATTAGAATGTAAATAAATAAAATGAAGAGAGAAGGAGAAATCATGTTCTAAAAACAGAAACATAATCCTTAGAACATCTCCAATGTTAATATTGACAATACTAACTATCGTAAAGAGAATTGTCTAGATGTAGAAGTTCCTTACTCTCATGTTTGTTATCTTTCTTCTCATGTTTATTATTTTCTCTCTCCAGATAAATTTAAACTAGTGATAAAATTTGAATTCTAGAAGAAACTCATTGAAGATGAAATTTTAATTAACTGTCTATTCTTTAGATATTAATGTCAGGTAGATCAAAAGTTATTATGTTTAAATGACATTTAGATTACAATCCATAGAGTGCATTATAGATGCTCTAAAAAAGTTGACGCATAAATTAAAATAGATCATTTCTACAAAAGTTCATGTTTATTACTAAGATCTTGTTATGTATATATCAAGATTTACATGATAAATTATATAATTTCACATGACATTCTACCATTGGTCAGTTTAAAACACAATCAACTTTTTTTTTCAATCTTTTTGCCGCACATCATATTATGTAATTCATTATGTATATTTTTTATATATAAGTAGCAAAATCCTAAACATATAATCCCATCAAAAGGAAATAATATCTCAACAATCTTCCACTTGGACTACATATGTTTTTTTGAAAACAATTGTATTCCATAACCTTGAGTGTATACTAAATTTGTTATCTTGTCTTGAAACATCCCATTAGTTATAATCTGGTCCATCTCCTATACCAGCATGAGATCAAAGTGACATTCGTTACACTTGTTTTGTAACTAGATCCATCAATGATCACCATACCAAATATATTCAATAACATAGATCGAGTATAAATGTGCAACATAAAATTACATAAAATGTGATCTCAAGCATGCTTATTTTCAACTAGTCTTTCTTTATTCCGTAGTAAGATCAATCCTTAGTCTTTCCAATCTTATGTTTAAACCACAAACAAAACGAATATATTCAGAGTAAATAAAATTTGAATCTATTTTATTCTACAGAAAACCAAATATGTATATAAATATCACAAATATGTGTCTAATCAAACTCCCACTAAATCAGTATATTATCAAATAAAACCACACCTATATGAGCAATATGTTTGTGAAAGACTTTAGGTAGTAAATCCTTTTGAGTGTATCCGTAATCATTGAGTTTGTTCCTGTATGTTCTATAGACGCTATATTATTTTCAACTCTCTCCTCAACAATTAATGTGTATATGCTTTGACTTCCAAGAGCTTCTATTGTTATTTGAATATAACACTACCAATTTATTGTCACAAAAAATTATTCTTTTAATACCATCCACAATTCGCTGTACGGTGACAAAATTTTGCAGTCGTATCGCTTGATTTGTTGCCTCATAACAAGCTGTGAATTTAGTTGCCATGGTAGAAGGAGCTATGAGTGACTATTCAGTACTCTTCCACGAAACACCTCCAGCCAGTAGGTAGACATAGCATGAAGTGGATTTCTTAGTGTCTTGGCAACCCGCAAGATTAGAATTAGAATATCTATGATCTCCAAATGATTTGACTTTCGATATGTGAGCATGTAGTCTTTTGTTCTTTATAAATACATTATAACCTATTAAAATTTTAGGTTCTATCTTAAAAGATCGACTTTAAGAGGAGTAGATGAAATTCATATGTGTTAGTTTATATTTTTTATTCGATGTTGAATTTATCAAAATCATAAATGCGAGCAGGATGTTTATTCGAATTTAACAGTTACTTCATCAATAGCCGTGGCTAAGGCTGAAATGGGTTCTACTTGTCCTGTACGCTCAAATTAATTAAATTTAAGTCACTTTGCGTTCAAAAATTCAAATAAATTCCGACTTAATTAAAATGAATTGCCCGTCAAATTATTTCTCTCTTATACTCCAACATTTACAACTATAAAAATCTGCAATTTTACCCTTCATTGCTTAAAATTTCAAATTTACCCGATAGTTACCTGGAATTGTAGTGCTCCTTCTAAACCTTATTCTAAGGTCTATAATCTTCTAGTAATTCTCAAAATAATATTTTTAGGGCTCCAAAACTCGATACTGCAACTTTTCATGAATTGTAATTTAGTCCATATATTCGTCACAATTTACGAAACTAGCCCAAATGATTTTCTTTGCGACTAATAGTTCTTCGTCACATTAATGAATCATAATTAGATTGCATATAGATTAAGCTCATGTTCGGTGGGAACTAAAATCAATTTTTTTGTTATAAATTTTGATAAAATGTGTGATTGAAAATTTGTGAATTCTATAAAATATATGGTTAAAATTAATTATTATTTTTTTTTATTAAAATTTAAATTTAAATTTTAATCCATACTGAACAGGGATTAAATATCTCAACTCAAGCATAGAAGTAATGAACTAAAATGTTGACGAGCCAATGAAAAAGTATTAGGAATACGGTTTAGACTCATTATGTAAATCAAGTTTAAAATTAAAGAGATTATTTGTGCATTTTTTAGAGGTGTCTAGATAATTACTTTCCCTTTACAAAGTCTCTAACAAGAATTGTTAATATGAAACATTGAGTTTTACTCTAAAGTAGTAAATAAATTAGATAATGCTAGATTTGGAGAAGAATTTTAATCAATAAGAATCTAATAAAGAAAAAGGTAAGTCGACATGAGACCATTCCAATTATGGAAATCAAAGTGGCATTGTCTCTCCTTGCCAATTGTAATACAAAAGCAACATAGTCAAACTGATAAAATTTAGAATTGATTATACTCCCTCCGTCTCAATTATATAGACTAAATTTTCTTTTTCTCTTGTCCCGAATATATAGGCATATTTTCTAATGTATAATATTTTATTGTGTTCCATTACAAATATACACTTATTAAATTTTCCTCACTTAATATACTAACTTCTTGAAATAATCCAAATACATACATTTCTCACTTCTTAGAAACATGGAACAAGTCTCATTTCTTCTTCTTCTTCAAATTCTTTATTAGTTCCAACAATAATTTAGTTTTACATACTCAAAATTAAAAAGAGGTAAATTAGGAAAGATGTTAGCAAAAAATAATTTTCCAATGACATTAAAGAGGCTTTCTTAATCCATGTGAAAAATGAAACAAACCTATATAATTGAGACGGGGGAGTAATTTTTTTCCATGAAAATAAAATGATGAGAACATAATAGTTAAAAATCAATTGTTAATAAAATTTTGTTGAAAAATATACAGTTAAAAAGTTGTGGATCTCACTATGTATAGTTAAAATTAATTATTGGTTTTGACTTTTCTTTTTTCTGTTTTTATTTTTTATCAACTACACTAACGGGGCTAAATAAATATTTTTATATCCTCTCTGAACACCTTTAGGTTTACCAGAACAAACAAATATTATAAGTTTTGAGTATCATTATCGCTTGTTTATGAATATTGAAAATGTTTTACACTTCTAATGAAATACTCGAATTCAGATTATGCGAGAGAAGGCATATGTCGAAAAAAAAAATTGACAGATAAGATACTCGAACTTTATTGAAAAATGGTTTGAAAATTCATTATCTCCACCTAGGACTTGGATTCCATACTTTCACAAATCTACGAAAGTATAAAATGCATATTGCCTCGTCCCTCTACCCTGTTTTCAACTTTTGTTCAAGGCAATTCAATAGAAAACTACTAAATTTTCAACAATCCAAAAGTCGTGTTAATTTTGATATATTCTTCCATTCTCGAATTTTTTTATTTTATTTTTTACAAAATTTCAAAATAGACATTGCAAACACAAACTTTTTTCCACCTCAATTTTACTACTTATAATTATTTAGCAAAAGAGGAGCGGTGGTGTCCCTCCCACGTTACCTGTCACGTGCTCGACCCCCTCCCAACCCCCCAACCCCACGGCAATGCATTTACTTATGGAGCTAAAATATCGTCGGAGGCATCATAAAAGGTGAAACCCTCTTAGATTCTCGCCACATGGCATTGAATACCGACTCTCTTGGATTTGGCACTCACATGCTTAGCTGACACACTCTCCACTCTCTCACGTGTTATTTGAAGATTAGAGAGTGTTTTTATTTTTTATTTTTACCTTAAAAATGCTTTTAGGTATGTTAAAAAATTCTAAAAAGAAAAAATAATAATCCCATCAACTCCTCTCTGTCCCACTCTATTGGTGTTAAGTACAAAATTATTTCACAAAGCTAGTGGAGGATTAAAAAGGTCCACAGTCCATAGTGACGACCTTCATTGCACCTCAAAAGATAATATTATGATTAAGTTCCGCTATTTGTACATAAAAAATGTGCATAATAAATTACATAATATGATGTGGTAGGAAAAGATTTGATAAAAAAATTTAATTGTATTTTAAAATTGATAAATAATAAAATAACATGTGATATTATATAATTCATTATATACATTTTGATGAACATACAGAAAAATTCTGTAAGTTGTAGTAAAAATTTAATATAGAATATAAAATCAAACTATGAATCGAAATACTTCAAAAAATTCAAAAAATACATATTTAAATATTTATGCTACAATAAGATTTTCACGAGCTCGTATTATTAGTCAATTTTATAAATAGAAATAAATCGTTAAAAATATAATATTTATTTCTTACATGTAAACTTGAATATCTTTTTAAATTTAATATTAAGATTTAAGTTTTAAATATTAAATTTTCTTGACTCTTGATTGTCAAAAACAGGAATTTTGCATTTTAGCTATATCCATTCTAGTAAAGAGGAAAGTATCTATAAAATTTATTTGAAAAATCGGTAATTTGTCATTTTCGTGTAATTACTTAAATGCTTTATTTTTTACTTTTTATGTTTTGGTCACGAGTTTCAATTGACTGTCAGAAGTAACACTCTTATCCACTCCTCAGCGTAGGGATCGGTGTCAATTTAAATAGGCCCCACTATACGAATTGACACGTGTCCACAAACCCTTCTTTTTACCTTGGACTTGCTCGAATTCGACGTGGCAATTCCGGAGTTAAAATCTCAAAATGGAAACACCAAAGATCTCGCCACTGTCGGACACGTGTCCAATTAAGTGCCGTCAATTCCATCAAGTTAGCTGTAAACTTCGCCCCCATTTGGCCCTATTATTTCACATTTTAATAAAAAAAATAATAATTTTTTTAAAAATATACAATTAAAAAATAATTTTTAAATGTGTGATTAATAAAAAGAAAAAAAATGAATTATAATTTAATGAAGACTAAACGAGGACTTTGTGCTTACTAGTGGGGTCTGTTTGAAATTTGTAACACGATTAAAAAAAAAAAAAAAGCTAAAGGTTGAAAATAAGTTAAAAGAATAAAATAAGGCTGAAAATCAGATTTTTTTATTTTTAAAAATAAAAAAGAAATAATTTAAGCACGAGTTCCGATGATAAAGCAGATGAATCGGGCTGTAAACTTGGATGCTAATGCACGAGCCCCAGCGACAAACCTGCAAGATCGGTTCCAAAGGAGTTGAATTTGTAGATTAATTAATTATTTTTCAATAATTACTTACTTCGTTTTCAAAAGTTAAAGTCAAGAATAATTTATGACCATTTATAATTAAAAATGGGTCTACTATAAAATTTATATATCAATCTTCATTGAGAGTTAAACCATTTTCGTTATTACTTTACGATTTCGAGACACCGTTGAATTGCTGCTTACTTATTAATATTATCAATAATCAATTACTGCAGTAGTAATCTTATATGGAACCTTTTAATTTGAGATATTAATTTTTCTGTAATTTTGTTGCTTCAAATAACAAGTTGTTATACAGGATGACTGTTACATTTCCTGACTACGAATATCATCAATCTAATTATAATTTTTTAAAAACAAGCATTGCTAGGATGAATGTTAAATCGTGTATCCCGAAATTTACTTTTACCGTAAATTTTTTATTTTCAAACATCAGAATCGAAGTACATAAAGGTTAAAATGCACTTATAGATAATGAGGATGGTAACTTATAAGCAACCTTTATATGATTGTGTGGTTGTTGCTTTGGTAATGTTTGGAGAAGGGGTTGGACCATAGGTAGATAAAATGTGGGCCTTATTTTTAATTTTTATTTTCTTAAGTGAGATATATATTGGTTCTTCTTTATTAGAAAAATTGTCAATTGGAATAATATTTTAGGACTAACAGCTGATTTGAACATTTCAACCGAATTGATCGGTTCATTAGGGAAGATAAATTGTATTGGACAATTTTTATGATGTTTTATGTCATATTTGAATTTATTTTTATTAAGTTGAAATTCCAAATATGCCCTTAATTCTTTTTAGTTAGGTTACAATTGATAAAGGATACATATAGTTTATGTACATTGCACTTTTTGCAGTGAATTTTGCCATCTTACCCCATAAAGTGTCTCTTGAGATGACCTACTTCTTAAGTAAAGGCCATTCCTATGTGGTCCACCAAAAAAAATAAAAAATAAAAAAAATTGTAGTCCAAAAATGAGGGATATTTTAGTAATTTCACACCGAAATATAATTATTTTCTTTTATAAATATGGACTAAGGACATTTTGTTTTGATTTTAAAACCACCAAATCTTTACTTTTTTTAAAGCCATATTTTTTCCTCGTCAAAATCCAATTTTTTAGCTGTCCGACTGTCCCCTTCTAACGCAAATAAAACCCCCCTCCTCACTTCTTCCCCCACCTCTCTCTCTCCAAAACTTTCACTCCCAACTCTCTCTCTCTCTCTCTCTCTCTCTCTCTCTCTCTGTAAACATACACATACAAGTCCATTTCTTTAATTTTTTTTCCCTCTTTTTTAGACCTTGTGAATTCAAGAAAAATCAATGGAAAATCTAGAATTCTTCCAGGGCGGTTACTGTAACCCCCAATTTACGCCGGAAAAACGTCTTTCCGACGCAAAAAACGGTGATCATTTCATTGTTGAGGACCTTTTAGACTTCCCGAATGATGATGGTATGGTAACAGATGGTTCATTCGAGGCCGTGACGACCGGAAACTCGATCGACTCCTCCACTGTCATGGCGGTGGATATCTCATGCAATTCATCCTTCTCTGAAAGAACGGCTGAAACCCATTTAACTGGTGATAATATTGGTGGTTGCCGGACTTTTGCCGATGGCCAGTTCTCTAGTGAAATTTGCGTGCCGGTAATTTGTTACCAATTCATGCAACTTGTGTAAAAAAAATTAATCTTTTACCAGAATTTTTTGAAAATTAGTAATGTAACACAAGTGCACGTACGTTAAATATATTATACCTATGTATTTTGTATTAATGACTTTCTTTTCTTTTCAAATAAAAACGCGTGCTTCTCCAGTTTGGTGGCTGAGAATAAAATAGAAACCCAAATTATAAGATAATTAGTTCATGTTTGGTGAGCAGTACTCGAGAGTATTGGACACTGTCGAGCCTCTGCCTAACATGCTATAATTTTATGCTGAAAATTTTAGATTTTTCATTAGAAAAATGAAGTGACAATAGTTCTTGTTGATGGAAAATTTGCAGTGTGATGATTTGGCTGAATTGGAATGGCTATCGAATTTTGTGGAGGAATCATTTTCAAGTGAGGATTTGCAGAAGCTGCAACTGATACAAGGAATGAAGGCCCCTACTGATGAAGTTTCAGGAACTCACCAATACCAATTCCAGCCGGGAACCACCAGAAATGCCAGAATGCTCCGCCCTGAAATGTCAGTCCCTGCCAAGGCACGCAGCAAGCGCTCGCGCACCGCCCCCGGAAACTGGACGTCCCGACTTTCCGTGGTATCCCCAACTTCCCCGGCAGCAATTTCATCCTCGTCCGAGTCTGACATAGTCTCAAGCTCTGGGAAGAAGCTTGTGAAAGTGCCGCAAAAGAAGGAGGGTTCCGATAGTGCAGCCACCGCGAATGGTGGCGAGGGTCGGAAGTGCCTGCACTGTGCAACGGATAAGACACCTCAGTGGCGGACCGGGCCCATGGGGCCTAAAACACTTTGCAATGCATGTGGTGTACGTTACAAGTCGGGCCGACTCGTTCCTGAATACAGGCCGGCAGCAAGCCCGACTTTCGTGCTCACTAAACATTCCAATTCTCACAGAAAAGTTTTAGAGCTGCGTCGACAAAAGGAGGTAGTTAGAACCCAGCAGCAACAATTTCTTCACCCTAACATGATGTTTGATGTATCCAACGGTGATGATTACTTGATTCATCAACATATCGCTCCCGATTTTGGACAGCTTATTTAGCTATGGAGGTTATTCTTGGAAGATCAATTTAGAGAATTTTATCTAATTTTATCAATTTTTTAGAACAAATTTGTATTCCTAACTTATCGAATTTTGCAGTGGTTTTTTCTTTTGAATTAATCAGGAAAAAAAATGTAGTCAGAAAAAGTAGAGCATAGCATCTAATGTCCTTCTATTTGATGTTAATGTGCCAAAATCTGGCAATTTCTTGAACCCAGTTTTGTAATTTCAAAGATTTTCTGGTTTTTTTTTTTTTTTTTCTTTATCTGTTCTTTGAGGGATCAATTGATAGATGTCGGTTGGAACTGTACGTAGCCTTCATCTAACCCATGGACAGAATTCCATTTGTTGTCTGAATTATTGTTTTGACCATACCTAGTTGCAAGAATGTCACATTTTTGTGTCTTTAATAGAAGCTTTTTATGTTCACTGCATGATTCACCGACATGGGATTGAATTTTTCTTCGTCATTAAGCTTGGTTTGATTTAGATAAAAATCAAATATTTAATAAATTTTGATAAGATTTAATGAAAGGTATGATTAAAAAATTCATAAAAATGGTGAATCTCAAGGCTCCAAAAAGGACCACGTGGCAGCGAACTAGAACATTAACACAATCCCACAGTCTGTGCCATCACCACAACCTGTTGATAAGGGCGTTGAAGTGATGAAACACCTCAAACGAAGCTTCATTTATAGGCCGAAGCTCCATGACAGAGACGAGACACCATCGCTGCATAGCAACCTTGGAGGATTCACCACTTTAGTTAAACGAAGTGTTATGAGAAAGGCCGAAGCCCTTCGTGAATGAAGCAAGGGACCTCTTAGCACTAAGAGGCATCTTTGATCCACGCTTCTTCCAAGAGATTTTCTCTACAATGATCTTCTATAATTAACTGACGTGACCCCTTTGCAGCAGGCACGTCAAGTCTTGTCAAACCATCCATAGGTGTCAGACTTAGACTACAGAACGACTACCATTTCAAAAAAAAAAAAAAAATTGACACAAAACCTATGACAAGTGACACGCCATCTATTATTGGATGTCTTGACCGTTAGAATGCAATCACGTACTTCTTCATCCAATGATCACCAGTTCATAAATCTTATTATAAAAGTTCACAACTGATGTTATTTCAAAGGTAATGCAACTTTATACTCACAATCATAACATTGCTCACTTTATTCTCTCTATATACTTTCGAATCTGACTACCTTTTACTTTGTGGCTCACGTCCTTGGCACGTCTCACATCCAATGCACTATTACCATTTGCTGATTTGATCGTTAGAGTGTTAACGATTGCCTCCTCCACCATTGTAGAAGGTCACATGTAATTAACTATTTATCAAAATATGTAAAAAGAGACTACGGGGACGTGAGAGGAGTTAGGATCTGTTGGCCGCTTCATCCCTACAAAAATTGAGGTCAACAATATTAATGCAAGTTGGCTGAAAATTTCGTCAAGTCAACTCATGAACCAAGTTTGCTATCCTCATTCTTATTCAATTCTTTTACAAATTGTGTCATTTTCAGAATCTAAATCTCTCTATCAATTTCGACACCACTAATGAAACTTCTCGCAATGTAATGTTTTTCATAAATTCGTGTTAGTATAATTTATAATGTAAGGCATGAAAGAGGCTGCTCCGCCTATGAACACACATTTTTCATGGTTTTTCGGGTACCTTCACTGAAATTCGTTAGGGTTCTGTTTGCACGGAATTCAATTGTACCACCACCTCTACTCGTTGATTTTCGAGAAAGGAACACTGAGACATTAAAATAAAGGTTGGAGTCAGTGAATTATAAGTGCCGTGCCTACTTTCATGCACACCATGTGACTCTCAAATTGTATTCTATACGCTATTATACCGAATGACAGAGAAATTTGAATCCTTTTTTTCTTCATTTATTCATATGAATTATTATTGGATCCAACTTATCAAAGATATTAAGTCCATTTTTGGTATGAATTAAAATTAAATTTTTAGTAAATTTTGAAAAAAAATTAATAAAATATATAGTTGAAAAAGTTGTGGATCCGATAAATATGTGCGGTTAAAATTAATTACTGATTTTAATTAACATGAACTAAAATTCCTTTACTTATCAGCCAAAATTAATTAACATGTTTGAAATATTGGAATACTCGTGCATAATAAATGCACAAAGCTAACGCGTCTATTATAATCGTACTTCACTTGTGAGTTTTCGCACGTTAACATTTTCCTTTTAAACTGATAAAAAGTTCAAACGGTTTAAAAACGATAGAAATGTATTTATCTATATTTATATTTTCATTCTATCCACTGCCTAGACATTTTATTTTTGTAACTAATAATTATGTAGTGCCTCTCTCTCTCTCTCTCTCTCTCTCTCTCTCTCTCTCTGTGTTTGTTTGTGTATTAGATTTCTGAAGAGATGCTGCTATTAGGTAGTACAAAATGTGCGATCCCAGGCATCCCTGATCCATATGCCTATACTTAATTTTTAATTAATGGAATCTAATATTTAAAAATAATTTTCTAATAGACTATAATTTGAAAAAAAAAAAAAAAACTGAAATAACCGAATATCCTCTGCAGCAAGTTTTTTAAATCTTTTACCTTCATGAAATTAAATAATTGAAGTAAATTTATGATATTAGTTTTATAGCTACAATGTTTAAGTAATCACATGCTTGTCATCTTTTTATAAGTTCTTTTTTATAATTTTTTTATGAATAGCATTACTCGAGCATTATTAGTTAGAGTTTCTTTCTCTGTGTAATTTTTTTATTGTCTTGTTCTTAGATGTAGGAATAAAAAAAAGTCGACCTCAAATTCATTTGGAAAAAGAGAAATGAATTTGTTTATTAGGTGTACTAATACGTTATTTGTGGTTGTTGGTACTAATTACATCTCAATTACTAAAATTTGACTTCGATGATATCGAGCTCGAAGCTTGAAGACTGAATACAAACAACGGGATCTAACAAGATATTCGGAAAGGCACGTGTAAAAAGATAAAAATATTAATCTTTGCTTCTCCACAAACCACGTAAAATTGTACCTCGTAACCAGAAACAAGTTTCTTGAGTTTGGATAACGAAAAAAAAGAGGTATATTGATGATTCCTTACCGTCCAAAAAGAAATCTTATTGAAAGATCTTTCTTCATAAAGAATCAATTTATGATCAAAGACTAATAAATTCTATGTATCTATCTTGAACCCCAAGAGTGACTCATTAGTGCATTGTACGTGCCCTTACAATGTGTCTTAAGATACATACTCCCCTTATTTAAATGTCATGGATCCCACGCATGAGGGACGCTTTCATACTATAATGGACAATACTTAATATTTTTTTATTATCTTACGTACGTGAACGTACTAAACATATTCTCGTTTGCTCTCTTTTTTGCAAGACGGGTATAATTCTAGAAAATACATCTGAGTACTTGGAAGTATTTTGCAAATGAGGTTTTATAAATTCAAAATTTAAATATGATGCACCTAGATAATAGATAATGTACCACAAATAACAAGTGGTTCATTCATCTTTCAATTGTAAGTTTCAAGAATTCGAAGAACTTGGAAAATATGCATGCTTGTGCAAAAGAGTGAAAGAGAGACTACGAGCATATGTACGTATTTATTTGGCGGGACAAGGGTGCAGCGGCGAAGGTCCCTTTCTTAAGGATGGGAGACAAAGACACTACATTGTCCACCTTCCCACTTCCTCTAATTATGCAAAACCTTAACAAAATAAACATCCACAATTTACCTTTTCTACATAAATATTTTCACCACTCCATTCTAGTAAAATCGAAACTAACATTTTTAACGATGACCACATACTATATTCCTTTCGTCACTCGGTTCATTTCTTGATCTTAAGTAGCTTAACTGGGGTATTTTGCAGGAGAAATGCATTTTCTACCAAGACCATATGCTTCTTATTACAGAGTGCACACTATAAACTCGCCAAAAGATTTCACAACTACAAAATAAGGGAAGAAGCAACGCCTATTTGTAACCAAGTAAAATGTATGGTCGTTCACTGTTCAGGAATTCATGTTTGGAAAGTTCATACTTTGATGTAAGATTTCAATTCTTTCGTATTTCGGCAGTAACATATTTTGTTTGTTAGTTTGGACTTTTATAAATGAATTTATTACACAATATTTTATTTGATGATTATTTTTTGATTAAGGCATATACTGCTAACTTATGAATATAGTGATATATTTTAATTTGCATTTATTATCTGAAAATTTAAATAATAGAATCAAAACCAAACCAAACGGTTCCGATTTAGTTCCATTTATTTAAAAAAAAAAAACATTAGTTTCATTATAAAAAAAATCATTGGTTCATAATTTGGTATGGTAGTTTTGGAAACAGAATCAAATGGAATCATGTCCACCCATTCAATAGTAGATTTACAAAAACCATAAAAGGTATCTGAAAAACTAACACCCTTTCTTTTAAAACGATGCAAAATGCCAAGTGAAGATTCACTGAAATCAGATAAAGTTATACAAGTGAAACTTTATGTATATGTATAACAAGAACATTCCCAATAACAAAAAAAGAAATTATCACAGGATTTCGAAAGGGCATAAAAACAGAATAAGTATGATTATTCAAATTCGAACCAAATTACGAATAATATGACATGTAAGAAAGGAAGATGATTAACAATGTTTGAACGGTACCCTCGCAACCTCAAACCGAGGCACAGCTCTAGCCCAAAATTGTGCAAGAGGGGGGTAACGAGAACTCAACACCATACAAGTCCAAATGTCCCAAAGCGGTGGGAAGAAAGACTAAACATGTAATGAATATTTCACAATGTAGCACTTCATATAGGAGAAGAAATGAGCACATAATTAAATTAACCGTATCAAATTACAATGGCATTTTTTCACTCTTAACCATATGATCCCCTGCTCGACAAGCTAAATGGATATATACGTGACTTGCTTCAGCTTTTCCCCAAAATTTCCTCCTAAAACTTCTGAGAAACCTCGTATGGCCCTTCATGCAAAAATAGAAAACCATGCCTTTATTTAGGTGCTGTCATCAGCCTTCACTTGATAGTTAAAGTCAACGTTTTGTCAATTATTGAGACATTTTCTTAGTCTTTGGTTGAGTAGTTTTTACCTTTTAGCAAGAGTCTTGCTTCTGCAAATTCCAATTTTTAACAAATAGAATCGATAAATTGTATGCTATTTGTGGCATGAACTTTGGGTTGGAATACAAGTCATGTTACTTTTGAAAAATTAATTAAAAGTAATTTGGTTCCGAATATTAAAAAAAAACAAACAATAGTTTCATTATCAAAAATCTATTGGTTCAAAATTTGGTTTGGTTCTCTTGGAAACAAAATCAAATGGAACTGATAATATATAGCACTAATAATCATTCCGCGAGTGACCGATTGAGTTTGGAACAACCTCGTGTGACCATTCACCCGGCGTGGCAGTCGACCCCCATAGAGGCCGCTCACCGCTACGAGGCCGTCGACCCCGATCGCGTACGCCCACCCACCCGGTGAG
>CAIGRB010083372.1:19628-53796 GCA_903798255.1 Fraxinus quadrangulata | reverse complement strand
ATCTTCAAATTCATTTTCTTTTTCGTTTCACATATAAAATCAAATTGTATGTCTTCAATTGTTAAAATTGAGTCAACAATTGTGTAACTAAAAAAAAAATACTCATCAATATTTGGACTCACGAGTCCACTTTATTACTTGAACCCACCCGTGCACTTGTAGCATATAATTTTAGCGAACAAGTTTTTGAGCCTTGAATGTTTTATTTTAATTACTATCTTAGTTGATTTTAATTTTCACAATTTTTAGTTTTTATTCGTTTGTATATCTTTATTTTGAAGTTGACTTCTTAAGTTTTGTTTCCTTAGGTTTTCGATCGTGCATGGTTCGTTCGAAAAGTTTTGATCTTTCCAAACTTAATACGGATATTGAAAGGACTTTTCGAAGAAGGCGACAGGAACAAAGGGAATTAAGAAGGCAACGATTAATTGAGATGGCCCAATAAGGAGAAAATATGGAACCTAATGCTCAACCAAAAAATATTCTATAAGGTGGGCATTCCATAAAGTTTTGGTAACAAAGAGGGTAGGGCTCAAGAGCCTATTGTAAATGATGAAGATATGCTATTTGGGGACTTCATGAACCCATGTGTGGTAGAGAATGAATCAAGTATTGTCTACCTTTCATATGGGCATCCAAACTTTCAACTTCAACTGGATGTCATCAGTTTGTTTTTCAATACCATTCCATTTTATGGGAGGACCGATCAGAACCCACTCTCATGTTGCACGATTTGTAGAGAATGTTGGCAATTTTAAATATGAGGGCATGAGTGTCAAGGCGATCCGAATGAGATTATTTGTCCATACATTGAAGGACAAGGCAAGGGAGTGGCTTGAAACTTTACCACCCGGGAGCATAAATAGTTGGGCGGAATTTGTTTTAAAATTTACAACCAGTTTTTTTCTACCTGCGCGAGTAACCAAACTCAAGCATGACATAACCACCTTCCAACAATTCGAATTGGAGAGGTTTCATGAGGGTTGGGAGAGGTTTAAAGATATACTTCGGAAATGTCCAAATCATGGAATCACAATGGAGCAACAAGTAAATTATTTTTATGCTGGGTTGACTCCTTTTTGTCGTTCAAATGTAGATTCATCTTCTAATGGCTCAATTAAGAAGAAGAGTATTTGGGAAGCATATGATCTATTCGAGATTATGAGTGAGCAAAGTGCTATGTGTCCAGATAGAGGTTCACAAAGAGGAGTTGGTGGAGTTCGAGATGGTGAAGCCTTTTCAATGGTTCTAGCAAAGATTGATTCCCTAGCAAAGAAGGTAGAAGGACTTTCTACATCTACCCTTGGCTCTCATTCCACCCATATGATACAATCTCCACCTANGTGTCCAGATAGAGGTTCACAAAGAGGAGTTGGTGGAGTTCGAGATGGTGAAGCCTTTTCAATGGTTCTAGCAAAGATTGATTCCCTAGCAAAGAAGGTAGAAGGACTTTCTACATCTACCCTTGGCTCTCATTCCACCCATATGATACAATCTCCACCTATTTGTGATATTTGTGGAGCAAATCACCCAAGTTCGAATTGTCCATTGATAGATAGTAGTTTGGCATCCACCGAGCAAGTGTCATATGCTCAAAACTTCCAACCCCAAGGGTATAATCCTTACTCTCAAACTTATAATCCCGGTTGACGAAATCATCCAAACTTCTCTTATGGGAACAATCAAAATGTGCTAAACTCGAGGCCACAAGAGAAGAAAGAAGGATGGGAAGAGGCATCGCTAAGTTGGTGAACCATCAATTGCAATAACAAGAATGCAGTGATGCCTCTATGAAAAATTTGGAACGTCAAGTAGGCCAAATAGCCAAGCTTCTCTCCGAAGGCAATAAAGAGCATTGCCTAGCAATACCAAAACGAATCCAAGAGAGAATGTGCAAGCTATTGCCACTAGAAGTGGGATGCAATTACCCGAAATTATGGTAACAAGAGTAAGGGCTCAATCCGACAAAGCACCCATGGAGGAAGATGGGCCTGTTCAAGAGCCTATTAGTGTTGAAGTAGCCAAGGAAAATGAACCGAAGCCATCAACATCAAAGGCTCCAACACCGATAAAGGCGTATGTACCTCCTATTCCTTTTCCACAGAGACTTTCAAAGCATAAGCTCGATGCTCAATTCGGTAAATTTTTGGAAGTGTTCAAGAAGCTCCAAATCAACATCCCATTTGTCGGTGCCTTGACTCAAATGCCAAGTTCATGAAAGAAATTCTTTCTAATAAAAGAAAACTTAAAGAGCATGAGATGGTGATGCTAACGGAGGAGTGTAGTGCTATTTTACAAAACAAATTGCCTCCAAAAATAAAAGATACAGGGAGTTTTACTATTCTCTGCACTATTGGTGATTTAAACTTTAGTAAATCTTTACGTGGTCTTGGTGCTAGCATTAATTTGATGTCTTTGTCAATTTTCAGGAAATTGGGCTTGGGAGAGGCCAAGGCAACCACAGTGTCCTTGCAATTGGCTGATAGATCTATCAAGTATCCAAGGGGTGTCATTGAGGATGTCCTAGTCAAAGTAGACAAGTTCATCTTCTCGGCCGACTTTATAATTCTTGATATGGAGGAGGATCAAGACATCTCGATTATCTTAGGACGACCATTTCTTGCTATCGGTCGAGCTTTGATTGGCATGCAAGAGGGGCAACTCATGTTAAGGGTTCAAGACAAACAAGTTACATTCAATATCTTGAAGGCCATCAAGTACCCATCGGAATCCGATTCATGACTTCGAGTGGATGTTGCTGATCATGTGGTGGTCGATTCTCTTTATGGGCTTTTTAAGAATTATCTTGAAACATGTCTTGCACGTTCTTTAATTACCAAGGATGAGAATCCCGAAGTTGAGACGTGGCACATTATTTGGGGGTTACATCGTCTTATTCTTACAAGAGAGCACCATATTTTGAGGATTTGAAGAAGAACTCTTCACCACCAATACCATCTCTTCAACGAGCACCTACACTTGAATTAAAGCCTCTTCCATCTCATTTGAGGTATGCATATTTGGGAGATGCATGTAGACTTCCAGTTATCATTCCCAATTCCTTAAGTGAGTTGGAGGAAGAGAAGTTACTTTGGGTGTTGAGGGAACACAAGGAGGCCATCAATTGGATTATTGCAGATATTCGAGGAATTAGCCATTTATTGTGCATGCACAAAATTCTTATAGATGATTTTTAAACCATCGGTAGAACATCAAATGAGGTTAAATCCGAATATGAAAGAAGTGGTGATGGTTGAGGTTGTAAATTGGCTTGATGTGGGCATTATCTATCCAATTTCGAATAGTCCATGGGTGAGTCCCATTTAAGTGGTGCCAAAAAAATGAGGTATCACGATGGTGGAGAATGAGGATAATAAAATTATACCTACCAGACCTATGACTAGTTTCAGAGTATGCATTCATTACCGCAAGCTTAACAACGCTACTAGAAAGAATCACTTCCCTCTTCCTTTCATTGATTAAATGCTTGAATGGTTGGCGGGGTATTCTCACTATTGCTTTTTAGATGAGTATTCGGGCTATAATCAAATTCCAATAGCCCCGGAGGATCAAGAGAAAACTACATTTACATGCCCATATGGTACATTTACATATAGAAGGATGTCATTCGACCTTTGCAATGCACCAGCTACTTTCCAACAGTGTATGATAGCTATCTTCTCCTACATGGTGGAAAGATGTATTAAGATCTTTATGGATGATTTCTCGATGTTTGGGGGCCTCATTTGATGGATTTTTGAGAAATTTGGAGATGGTGCAAAAGATATGTGAAGAGACTAACTTGGTGCTTAATTGGGAAAAATGTCATTTCATGGTCCAAGAAGGCATAGTTCTTGGCCTCGGATTTTCCTTAAAGGGATAGAGGTTGACAAGGCAAAAATTCAATAATTGAGAAATTACCTCTACAAACCTCGGTGAAGGAAATTAAAAGTTTTTTGGGACATGTCGGATTTTATAGGAGATTTATTAAGGATTTTTCAAATATCACAAAACCACTTTGCTCCTTACTTGAGAAGAACATTACTTTTAACTTCTCCCAAGAGTGTCTCCATACTTTCAACACTCTTAAAGAGAAACTCATCATGGCTCCTATTATTGTAGCTCCTGATTGGAATATTCCATTTAAGCTTATGTGGACGCTAGCGGAGCGGTTTTTGGGTAAAGGAGAGATAAAATCTTGCATGTTATCTATTACGCTAGCCAGACCTTGACCGATGCTCAATTGATCTCTGCTACTACCGAAAAAGAGATGATCGCAGTGATATTTGCATTTGATAAGTTTCGGTCCTACCTCATTGGCTCCAAAGTAATTGTCTATACCGACCACTCGACCCTCAAGTATTTGTTGGCAAAGATCGATTGGCGGGGTATTCTCACTATCACTTTTTGGATGGGTTATAATCAAATTCCAATAGCCTCGGAGGATAAAGAGAAAACTACTTTCACTTGCCCATATTGTACATTTGCATATAGAAGTATGCCTTTTTGGTCTTTGCTATGCACCCACCACTTTCCAAATGTGCATGATGGCTATCTTTTCCGGCATGGTGAAGAAATGTATTGAGGTTTTTATGGATGATTTCTCGGTTGTTTGGGGCCTCGTTTGATAGATGCTTGAGGAATTTGGAGATGATATTAAAAAGATGTGATGAGACCAACTTAGTACTTAATTGAAAAAAATGCCACTTCATGGTTCAAGAGGCATAGTTCTTGGCCATAGAATTTCACTCAAAGGGATAGAGGTTGACAAGGTAAAAATCCAAGTTATTGAGAAATTACCTCCACCAACTTCAGCGAAGGGGATAAGGAGTTTTTTGGGACATGCCTGATTTTATAGGAGATTTATTGAGGACTTTTCAAAGATCACAAAGCCACTTTGTTCCTTACTTGAGAGAAACATTACTTTTGATTTTTCTCAAGAGTATCTCCATATGCTTTAACACTCTTAAAGATAAACTCATCACTGCTTCTATCATTGTAGCTCCAGATTGGATTATTCCATTTGAGCTTATGTGCGATGCATGTGATTATGCCGTTAGAGATGTTTTGGGGCAAAGAATAGATAAATCTTGCATGTGATATACTACGCTAGCCGGACCTTGACTGATGCTTAATTGAACTAGGCTACTACCGAGAAAGAGATGCTAGCGGTGGTATTTGCATTTGATAAATTTTGGTCTTATCTCATTGGATCGAAGGTGATTGTTTACACCGACCACTCGGCCCTCAGGTATTTTCTAGCAAAGAAAGATGCAGAGCCTTGATTGATTAGATGAGTTCTTCTTCTATAGGAGTTTGACTTGGAAATCCGTGATAAGAAGGGGACCGAAAATGTTGTTGCCGATCATTTGTCTCGACTTGAGCACCGAAGAACTGGTGGATGGTGAAATAAATGAGGTATTCCCCAATGAGCAACTCTTGCAAATCATGCATCTTCTACAAACCACTCACACACCATGGTATGCGGACCATGTGAATTCTCTTGCTAGTGGCATCACTCCCCAGGATCTTTCTTACCAACAAGGGAATAGATTCTTCGTCGACATCAAGCATTATTTTTGGGAAGATCCTTGATGAAATGGAGCAAATCCTCGAGTAATGTCATTCCTCTCCCTATGATGGTCACTTTGGTGCCGTGAAAACCGCATCAAAGGTACTTCAATCAGGTTTCTATTGGTCCACATTATTTTAAGGATGCCTACACTCTTGTCTCTAAATGTGATCATGCCAACATAGTGGTAATATCTCCAATTGAAATGAAATGCCGCTAAACTCTATATTGGAGGTAGAAATTTTTGACGTGTGGGGTACTGATTTCATGGGATCTTTTCCTTCATCACTCTCAAATCAATACATTTTGGTAGCGGTCGATTATGTGTCGAAGTGGGTCGAAGGGGTGACTTTGCCCACTAATGATGCTCGAGTGGTTGTAAACTTTTTAAAGAAAAATATTTTCTCTCGCTATGGTACCTCCCAAGCTATCATTAGTGATGAAGGCAAACATTTTTGCAATCGCCTCTTTGACTCATTATTGACCAAATATGGAGTGAAGCATCGTGTGGCCACCTCCTATCATCCCCAATTTAGTGGCCAAGTTGAGAAAAGATTAGTTCAAGAAATTGGATAATACATTATGAGCTTAGCGCACCACCTTCAAAACCCCTATATGTCTCCTTACCGTCTTTTATTTCAGAAAGCTTGTCACCTCCCGGTCGAAATCGAGCATCCAGCTTATTAGGCAATGAAAGCTTTGAACTTTGATGTCAAATTGGCCGGTGAGAAAAGATTGCTTCAATTGAATATACTTGATGAATTCCGCCTTGATTCTTATGAGAATGTCGCAATTTACAAAGAAAAGACAAAGAAATGGCATGACAAACACATTGTGAAGTGGGAGTTCTTTGTTGGGCAAAAAGTTCTTCACTCAACAACAAAATAGAATACCCTTCAGGTATCACAATACTCTTTCTAAGGATAACATCGATACCTACTAATGAAATCCGTGACATGACAAATATTAGGACAAGTATACATTATAGCATACTCCTAACTCCTAATTGTATTAGATATGATTCTTTGGATATTTCTTTGTGTATTTATGGAGTCTTTGAACATATATGAAGATTCATACGGTCACCTTACAATATAGGAGTCTTAACTTCCATAATTCGATTTTCTACTCCCTTTGAATAAAGTCCAAATCAATTCAATATCTTTAACTTATGAAAATCAGAGGCACAACTGAAATATGTGAATCCATCTATAAATGTAATGAAATTATGAAATTCCATATCCATCTCAAAAAGAAATTTGGATGAATTTATTCTATGGAAGTTTAGCTCTTACAGTTTTGAATGGTTTTCTCAATTCAAATCTCAAACCATACTGCACAAATATCCAGAATCATAATTAAACATTACCACTGTGAGTACGAACATAACTACCAAATATAAGTTCAAGAAAGAGACCACTCTTAGTAGAGTTGAACTGAGATCAAGTTTAGAAGAGTCTTTGATGTTATCTTAATATCAAATAGGAGGTCAGTCTCTCCACTTTGTTGTAAATTACATGTACTAGTCATATAAACCTCCACTCTATGTTTACTATATGTAGATATCTATTTTGAATCAAATCAAAGACTCGACAATAAACTAAAGTCACTTCTCGATCTCATATAAAGTGGGTTTCTAACTCTTGAATCCACTATCTGCATAAGATAAGATCCAAAATGTATAGTGTTGACATATAAATAACACTAAGATAAACATATTCAAGTGCAATATCCTTTAACTTTACTACTTTTGAGCTAAGAGATTCAAAACACATTGCAAAAATATCCAGAATAATAATTAAATATTACCACTGTGAGTACGAGCAGAACTGTCAAATATAAGTTCAAGTAAGAGACCACTATTAGAAGAACAACAACTAAAACCAAGTTTAGAAGAGTCTTTGATACTATCTTAATATCAAATAGGAGGTCAGTCTCTCCACTCTGTCGTAGGTTTCATGTACCAGTCATATAAACCTCCACTCCATGCTTACTAAATGTAGATATCTATTTTGAATCAAGTCAAAGACTGGACAATAGACTAAAGACACTTCTTGATCTCATATAAAGTGGGTTTCTAACTCTTGAACCCATTATCTATATAAGATAGATCCAATATGTATAGTATTGACACATAAACACTAAGATAAACATATTCAAGTGCAATATCCTTTAACTTTACTACTTTCGAGCTAAGAGACTCAAACCGTTTGGTTGAAATACACTAACCTTTATAATATTGGTCATCTACCAAAACAACTTTCATATACTTCTATCTGATATGTTCTGCTTGGCCCTTTTTCCAGCCTCCTTATCTATTCCTCATTTGTTTTAAAAATTAAAATTCAAAGTCTTATGCAAATTAGAAAGTTATTACACAAGTATGTGCTCAAAACTTAGCAGCATCAAATCGTACATCTTTTAACTCACATAGTGGATAGTGTCAATAGAGAAAATTGACGTTTCAATTTGTAAGTTACAATGACCTGTAAAGTTCCCATAAATTGAGAAGAGAATAGTTTGAACTCACAGCTCATCTAAAAAAAATGTGATCAACAAAAATGTCAAAACTATGTTAACTACCTCAACAAAGTCACATCTGGAAAAAAAATAAATAAATAAAAGATCATCTATAATAGAACTTAGGCCATGTTTACATTCATTCTCATTCTCATTTTTTCCCTCTCTTTCTCCATTTCAACCACACATTCACCAAATAAAATAATATTAAACACAAATCTAAAACTTTTCATTACTTTTCAACCACACATTCTTCCATCAATCACTATTCCAGAATTTATCTTTTCCCCAAAATGGGTGTCAAACACAAGCTTAACAATTCAAATGCTCAAGTACTAGAATCTATATTTTCCCGTACTTGACAAAGTTTTGATCATTATTCTCTAGAGTAGTATGACCCATATTAGGTCTTCTATACATGGTTGATGCTCTCTAAAACATCATGTTCTTATAGTATACTCAAAATCTTATTATGCCAGATGTTATAGCATTTAGCTTATCATCTTTATTAAGGTCAACAACTATAGATTTTAATACAATGATCTCTCAGATTTTAGAGACATTCTTATTCTCAATCAACACCATTTATACAAACTAGCATATAGTTCAACGTTAGGTACATAGTTGAAAGTTTACTACGTTCCTAATCATTGTCCGCAATCCTATTGTTTCACTATCATAAACTTAATTTCATAAGACAAAATTTCATGAGTTCTAAGCGAGAATTACAGTAATTCTTCCAACTTGAGAATTCACACTCAATTGGTGAATCAAATAGTTCCAAGTGAGATTTTATCTAGATGTTTCAATCACCAAACTATTACTCAATTCACAATCAATAAGTCTAACTAAGAACCTCACTAATTTTACTGTCCTTAGCATTCATAATCATTCATGAATTAACAGATATCATGTAATTTAATAAAATAATTTCATAATGTGCAATAAAAGCATAAATATGCACGTTTATCCAATTGTGACATGTATCATGATATCACAAATTAATTTTTCTAGAAAATAATTTCGATCATAATCGAAGAATAAAATTTAAACCATTTAACTTTTATTATACAGATTGTGAACCACACTTTAACATTTATTGCAGCACAATCCCAACAAAATGGAAAGTGACATCAAAATTCTCATATTCCGTTTATCACCAAAAATGTCCCAAAAATATTCATGTATTCCACTTGGCTATGTTCCAAATACATTTATTAATTTTAATAATCACGTAGCTTTTCAACAAGTTTCATAGCCCTTACTTTTCTAGCAATCATTTTAAGGATAATATAAGTGTGCATAGACCCAGATATATCTGATCAAATACAAATATTGAAAACAAGTCACAATGGATCACATAACCTAATCAAAGACCTACACAACTCATAAACGTATATAAAATATAAATAATTTCGGAGTATTTTTCATTTTTTTTAAAAATGAGAGCACTTCAAAAAAAAAAAAAAAAATCCCACTATCCAAATACCACTTAATAAATATTTTTTATTTTATAAAAAAAATTCAGAATTTAATACTTTTTACAATTTTTTTAAGCATGAAATACAAAAAAAAAAAAAAATAAATAAATATCCAAAAATTAATTTAATTATACAGAAAAATCAAAAAGAATTCAGAGACCAATATGCAATTTTCAAAATTGAAATCGGGGCACCGTCACGCTGTCCTCGAAATTTTTTTCTTAATGGCTTTCACGACTAATTTCGACGATCTGTATGGTAAGATATTATAAATTTTTTTGTAAGGCTGGGCTTAGGATACCAACAGATCTGGACAAGAATGAAAAGGCAAAAAGATATTGTTCATCGTCTTTAATTTCATGCAAATTTTTTTAGATTTTCGACCAAACTTCAGTAGGTCGTATCTTCTTCATTTCAAGATTAAAATTAATAATATTTATACCATTAGAAAGGTCTTGATAAGATATATCTAATCATACCAAATGGGAAGCATGAAACGTAGTATATAAGAAGTTATCATGTGATGAAGTTTTAAGTTTTACCAACTTTCATGCAAAAATTCAGATTTTTATAAAAATACCTTTCTAACCATATATTACTGCATGAAAATCAACGAATAAAATAAGGTAAATTTTTATAAGTTTCTGCAAAATTCACTAGGGTTTCAACTTTTTTCCAAATGCAATAACGAAGATTGATGAAATTTTGTAGGTGAATTTTAAAGCGAATAATATACACAATTCTGAAAAATCATTAATTTTAGACATGTATATCAAAAGATGTCATTAAAGACTATATAAGGTTTCAAAACTTTACATACAAGATTCATAACTCGATTGAATTATGTAATGGCACATATTTAAGCATGTCTTACAGCAAGGAATTCAACCTTACGGTTCTGATACCAATGTAAGATTTTGCATCATGCATGATCATAAATTACATGTCAAGAATCCTTACTTGAAATGATGGATTCTAAGATCTTTTGAATTGTTGAATCATCTTAAATCTCAAAGCTTCCAAATCTGCAATTAGCTTGTACTCCAATAAATCTCAATCCCGATCACAATGGAAGAAGATTATTAGACACAACCTAAGCTCCTGTTTGGCTCCCATTAAATGTTAATTCATTTTTCTCTCCTTTTATCAACCATATATTCTATATATAAAATAATATTACACGTAAATCTAAAAATTCTCCTTACTTTTTAACCACACATCCTCCAAAAATACTATTCCAAAATCGAAACTTTTTTTTTTTTTTAATTATGGAGCTCAAGCAAGGGCTAAGTGCCAATTGTTTTGAGTTTTCATGCCAAAATTGTGGTTCTACGTGTCTTTCAATTTCGGTGATATTTTCCATCTGGAGTTTTCACCATATTACCTTGATATCTATTCCTCTCTTTGTCTTAAACAATTATATAGAGGTTACATAGGAGTGTAGGGAGATTATGAGAGTTGTAGGTTTCAATTTCAAGTTCAAACTACTCACCAACCCTTTTTAATGTCTTGTGAATCGAGTCACCCCATATGGACGACTCACAACCTCTATTTTTCAACATGAAGAGTGGCATCACTAGTCTTTGTGCGAGAGACCCCCATCACATAACCTCATTTAAGTCAGCATGAAAATAACTAGAAGTAAGCAACCATGGCAAAGGTACAGATCAATTCCTACCTGTGTTCCTTCACACCACCATGAATCAAACCCTTAAATAAACTCCGGTGTCTATGTGGAATTTAGCCTCTAATTGAGACCAATTCTTCAAAAATTAATTTTTTTCTCAAACATATTTTCAACCACACATTCTTTCAATAAATTTTTTTATAGGTAAACATAAAAATCTTCTCTATTTTTATTCACATTATCTAGAAATCACTATTATAAAATCTATTTTTACAAAAAAAACATGTCTCAAACATGGGCTTAGAACATCCAGTGATATTGACATTCCACTCATTTGTCTACAAAATAACAAGTCTCAAACATGGGCTCCTACCCTCATTGTTTACATGAAAGCCATTTTCAAATCCAAATCCCAGTGTTCTTAGATTTGCCAATTACCAAGGACCCAACATTTCTACTAGGGCTGTCAATGGATTGGATTTTGATCCGAATCCGATAAAATTAGTGGGAGATGGATTCAGGGTCTTAGTCGGATAACCCGATCAAGATCTGAATCCGATAATCCGTTAACTAAATGGATCAAATATGGTTATAGGTCAAATTCTCACTCTTCTTCGTCTCCTCAAAGCGTTTACATCAACTAAGGATAATTTTCCAGTTAACAAATAGGATCCGCCTTTTGGAAATTATCAGCCTTTAGATAATTTGGAGAAATTGTTTTTTTTTTTTTTCGTCTCTAATGCCCTTGTTGTATTGGCATTTTGCTAAATCATAGATTTATTAATCTGTTGTTTTGTATGATTTTTTATTCACGCTCAATATGAAATTTTATTCAATATTCGTTGTAATAAAAAGAACAAAAGATTACTATCATGACTTCTTGTCACGGCTTTACATTACATGAATGTTTCGCACGTAGTTACGATGATTTCTTGTCATGACATTAAATTTCTATGCGACGGACTATATTCACTCTTTATAGTTAATTTTTACGAGGTGAAAAACTTAATCCCCATGTTGCTTTGGCAGAATAAACCTCACCTTTGGTTAAGGCTTCGTTGTAGGCGGAAGGAGGTTCGCCTTTTGTCAAAAAACTTTGCTATAGGTGGAAAGAGTCTTGCCTTTGATCCTTTCCTCATGTTTACCAAGATTCTTATCACCATGACCTTGTTTTGATCTAGTTTTGGTCTTACGGTTTTAATAATTATCCTTTCCCTAATACTTGCGAAGTTATCTTTACTGGTAGGTGAGTTTTTCAACTAACTATTCTGTGGCCTCTAATACTTGTTATCCTCAACAAAGATTTTCAAGTGTATCTTTCTTATTTATAATGCACTGAGAAAGCACTACAGTACAGCCGTTTGGTTACTCTTGATGCTAGCTATTCCTTTTGGTGTTTCAAATTTCATGTACAGATGATGGATAGATGTTATTGCTTTAAACTACCTCGGAGCAGATTTCCCAAGGATATATAGGCTTTTCGCTCATTTCAACTGTTAAAGTAATTTGTTCTCTTGGGACCAAACTACCACAGTTGAAGCCATATAAGGGTTCGAACATGGCACCCAAGAGTGATCAACATGCATCTAATCAATAGCACTTGGGAATAAAATATTCACAGAACCACTATTATCGGTCCACATATGGTTAAGGTCATTGCAAGCTATTACGACTCGCATCATCAATGAATCACATTGAGGATATATGATTCCATGTTTATCATAATCATTAAACATAACTGGAAGAGATGTAGTTTTAGGATTAACTTGAAAACAGAAGTTTACCAGTGTAAGCTTCTTAGTTGCTCGGGCATGGTTTCTTTGCACTATCATCATTACTACACCGACGTAAGGGCCCCTAGGTATGGAGGCTTTTGACCTTCATACATTACGCCCATGCCTCCCTATTGGCTTTGCAACATCATCATTTAAAGTACTTCAAAGCACTCATCCGTATCATGATTTTTTATTTGATGAATTTTGCAAAATTTTACCTTCTGATTTTTAGGGGATGGATATGCTTTGCTTAGAATTTGTGAAGATACTGTAGAGGGCCTATCCACCTTGTCACTATTGTTTTGGCAATCTAGATGCACACATTAAGGCTTTCTCTTGAGTTTTTCTGTGGGGCCTTGTTCCATTCTCTTTCGATCCACGACATATTAGGCTTATTAATTGGTGAAAGGAGTATGAATTTCTTTTGTGAACATCTCGCCACAAGGACGTTTTCATTAACAAACAATTCCACAAGGCTTCCATAGCCTCTTCATGTGATTTGATCTCGCCGCAATCAATGCAGCACTAAATAGTGCAAAATAACTCTTGAGGGACCTTTCTCCTTCCTTCATATCATTCAATCTCATAGCTGGTGCCAGTCCCATCTTGCTATCATTGGTCGACCCTAGGAATGCCTACTTTAGTTGTAGGATCGAGTTGATGGCAACCGGTACATCAAATCCCCATTTCTACTATATTTTTCTATTTTGGGATGGGTAAAATTAGGATAAATCCCCAAGTACAGGGAATTTTTTCACAGGGGATTTACATGTTCCTCACAAAGAGGTGGGCCCCACACGTATTAAAAATAATAATAATGAGGGCCCCACCATGTGTGTTGCTTGGCAGGGACCTGTGAAAAAGGTCCTTGTACTTGCAGCATAATCCATAAAATTATGATGAATTGGCATTTCTTAAAATTCATATTCATACTGTTTCTTTTCGTTGTCACTTCGCATTTGTATTACTATTCACTCAATCACTGTTGTGCTCTTCCAGCACAACTTTAAGTGTTTTCTCAATTTAAATGGATAAATTTGTGGTTTTCTTCCCTTAATTTCCCACATACCGCGCGAATTTGTTGACTACAAAATTATAAATCAACAAATCCCTCATGTACTCTCTGATTTTGGATGCTCAAATAGGAGCAAAAGGGGAAATGGCTATTTAGGAGGGAGATATTTAATTTGCATGCCTTGCTCCCCATGGGTGGAAAATTTTATAGATTTCCTTCGAGAGAATTGGGTCATTCTAGAAAATAACAAATGGCAATCATACATTCCACATTTATCCAAGTTTGTTTTAGTTTCGCCTTTTGCCGCCATAGATGGGGATGATTCACCCTTTATCTTTTGCGTGCCTTGTATGTTTTAGCTACCATTGCGCACTTTTAGACTTCGCCTAAATGGGGACGGGGCTTGCAGGTTTATTTTCTTGTTTCAACAAAATCTATTGTCCCTCTCCACCTCAGTAAATATCTCTAGCAACATACAAATTTCTTCCTCTTCATCAAAATGTCTCATCTCCATTATGGAAATCCTCAGGCCGGACATTTATGTCAAAATATTCCTCTTCCCGACCACTAATCTGCACCACCGCCGAGCCAACAATTAAAAAAAGAATAAAAGTGAAATATAAATAAAATAAGAATATACATACTGAGATTTATTGGAGATGAGTTTACATTTGTCTTGACAAAATGAGTAGGCAAAGTTGTTTGGAGCCAAGCTGAGGCCACGGCTTGCCATTACTACTCCAAAGGAAAAGGCTATTCGGGCTAGATAGAGCAAATTATCAACCCTGTTGATTCCAATTGTGTTTGACTGACACCATGTGTGAAAGGGCGATAGTGAGTCGAGTGTGTAGATCTTGTTAGGACTAGTCTTATGTATCTACATCCTACGTTCAATTGCCGCATGTACCTGAACTGAATCTATTGAACCAGATAGATCACCATCAATATTAACAGAAATAGCAAGGTTTTTTCCCAAAAAAATACCGCAGCCAAAGTCTTCTCTCTTTTTGGTGGGGTCACAAGCAGTAACTGGACCAAAACTATATATTAATGGTAAAAATCCAATAAATATTTCCTCACACCTAATTATGATTTTCTCCTCATAAACTCTCTATTTTCGATGTTCAAACTTGGAGCAAGAGGGGAAACAACTATTTGGTAAGGAAATATTTGAATTGTATGGGTTTCTCTTCAAAAGATGGGGCATTTATAGAATTTCTTCCAAGTTTTTGGGTATTTTGGTCATTTAAGGAAATGACGATGGCAGATACTTATTGGCTAGCTCATTATCAATTTTGTTAAGAATGTTACGTTTGTTTCACTTATAATCAACCTAGATGAGGGAAAGGTTCGCATGAGGGTTGCGAACCTTTTATGCTTTTACTTTCCTCGCATATCAATTTATGCTCTACGAGCGGTGGGAGAGGTTCGCTCATCTTTTCTTGGTCGAACGCTAGAAAATAGTTCCTGAAGTCTAGTTTGATTATTTATAATAAATCTAGGACTTGTTACATTTTGTTGCCTTGCGAACTTGTTCGTACTTTCCTTTGTGGGTGGAAGCTAATGTGGGCCATATTGAATGGACATGCTTTGATTTGTCGTGCAATAGAGGATGCTTGTTTACGTGTTTCTTGGTTAATGCCCCATAGGAATTAAATGTGCGTGTTCACTACGATCAATATTAACCGTGCCTTTTTTTAATATGGATCAGGCATCTGTCGACATATGATGGCTATGATTATAAGGAGATTTTGAACGGTCGAGATCTATTATTGATTCATCCAATGGCCTAAATCTTTCGTCTCAACCTATAATTATATATGGGCACACTTCTAGTGTCCCTTCCATTTTTACTGCTTTTGAGCCTTTGTCTTACTTTTCGATGATATTATTGTTCGGCGGTTTTCTATTCTCCTTTGTCACCTTTCAAATCTTATTTAGGTATGTTCCTTTTCTTTAGATTTCATTTACATCTTGATTTATTTTCGATATTTTATAATCATTTACCCATGTTAATGAGAAGGGTTTGAGTGAGATTTGGCTTTTCATGACATAGAATTATTGTGTTCTAAATAACGTATCACACTCCCGTCTTTGTCACCATTTTCATCATGTCGTTTCAAATATTGTTGTAAAAGGAGTACTTTTCCAATTACTTTTGCTAGCCTGTTATCGTTTTTCGATGTTATGGTAGTTATTGGAGATGCTAATTCCATATTAACTATTTTGTTTGCACACAGTCTCAATATCCTTTCCAGCATGAAGATTGATTTTAACGCTATCTCCAAGCTCCAAAATACTTTGGGTCCTCTTCATCCTAAGATTTGGCTTCTGGGAGTTTTAAGGAAGTATTTTCGTGAGGGGTGATGACGTATTCAAGCAAGTCTGAACCAATTACAGACCTAAAGTCTTTATTTTTTAATCAGTTGGAGAGTACATAGATAAAGTTGGCTCTTGCGGAATCTAGCCTTTCTGAGGTGAAGAGTGATGAGTCGAAGCTTGTTGAGGAGGCCATGGAAGAAGGGAGGAATAAAGTTCTTGAAATTATTAGGAATTTTCATTCCAAGTGGAATATGAATTTTTCGGAGGCTCATGAAGAGGATGTCGATAACATCCCTTCTTTCGAGAATACTCCGCTAGTCGTTAAGGTTTCAGAGAATCCTTCCACTTCTGTCGAACCTACCCAACTTGTGGATCCTTCTCTTATTTTTTCTAACGAAGCTACTGCTAGTGCTATGCTAGCTGATACTTCTACTGATGCTCCCCCTCCTACCACCACAGTGAGTTTTCTCCTTGAGGGGTAACACCCCCATTTAACTAAGATAATCCTAATTTTGGAAATCTTTAGATGCTGGTTAACTTAGACAGAT
Source organism: Fraxinus quadrangulata (assembly GCA_903798255.1). Taxonomy (NCBI): domain Eukaryota; kingdom Viridiplantae; phylum Streptophyta; class Magnoliopsida; order Lamiales; family Oleaceae; genus Fraxinus; species Fraxinus quadrangulata. Next base: position 36,936 of record CAIGRB010083372.1, on the reverse strand, counting down.
AACTCGCTTTTCTCTTTTTTCTTCAGTGAGATTCACTTCTTTTCCTGCAATTTATTGATGAAATTTCATTATATATTTTGTGTAATTTTGCTCATTTGGCTATTTGTTTAGGCTCACATTGCCTTATTCATTAATCATTCAGTCATGTTCTATATTTACGACAATTGTTTATCAGTTAACGTAATCCATTGTATTTGTGGTAGTCTGCACATTTTGACGACACCATTTACCACCAAATGAACTTTTATTCTATGGACTGCCGTCATGTCCCCTGCCATGGCTTTTTTTATTACATTAGTACTTCTCATGTCATGTACAACAAGGCAGACATGGTCTAGCCAATAATTTCTTTTTGGGTCAAAACCAGTTCCCGTGTTTCTTTGGCGGTGTTGACCTCACGTTTACTTGAGATTTCTTAGGTAGGATAAACCTCACCTTCAACTGAAATTCCTTTGGTAGGATAAACCTCACCTTCATTTCTTTGGCGAACTAAGACTCGCTTTTATATTATCTTTGCTCACAACCTTTTTTCAGATCCAGTCTTGTTTTGTTCTTCAAATTTTATGCTTCCTCTAGTACTTACGACATCATCTTTATTGGCAGGCAGGTCTTTCAACCTATCCTTCATAGCATCAGATGTTTGCTTTCCTAAAAAAGGGTTTTCAAGCATGTATTTCTTCTTTTCAACCATAAATATGGCATTACCGTCTAGGGGCTTTGTGTTTGCTCTCTAAAAGCATTGACATAGCATTCACGTGTGGTAGCTTGATTTCCTTCGATGATATTTGTCCCTTGGGGAGTTTAGAATTCCATGCACAGATGGTGGATAGATGTTACTACTTTCAACTATTTCAAAGCGAGGCTTCCTAAGATACCATTATAGGCATATTTGAATCCATCATCAGAAAATGCATGAATCCTTGAAATGCAATTGGCTCTTTACCAAGTTCATTTGAAAAGGTAATTGTCCCCTTGGGATTAAGCTATTTTTCGTGAAGCCATATAGTAATTTAGCCATGGATATTTGTTCACTAAAATTACGTACCGCATGTAACGGGTGGATATTGTGAATCCGAATTGATCCTTCGATGAATATTCACTTTTATTTACAGTAACTTAGTCAATTTAATTCTTAAACAACCGCCACTCAATTAATTTTTCCACAAGCAAATTAACAAACTGCTCATTTTGTATGTTAAAACCCTTTTTCCAATTTTAGCTAATTACCTCTCTCGAGTGAAATTATCTCTTATTGATTGGTTTAACATACTATATCTATATGTCGATTAAAACCAAACAACCGCATTAACTTTTTGCGAACATAGCTCAATGGGTCACCTACGGTTAGAGGCATATCTCTATCCCCTACAAGAACCTAGGTATTTGTTACTAAAGTGCACAATCTTCTCTCGAATGATACACAATTCACTAAACACAAACATTTATAGGTCAAATAAATGAATAGCATAAAATACAATAGTAATTACACATGAAAATAAGTCACTTAACATTAAAGAGCAAGTATTGAAATGCATAAAGCTAGGTTAAGCTATATCATAAATCCCAACACAAAGAACTAGCTCATTTTATATAGACGATAAAAAGGATAAAAGTTAGAGAAATACATTTCAAATTGGAGAAAATCGTTGATAAAAATACTAGATAAGATGTAGAATACTTCCCTTGGTTGGATTCTTGAACAGAAGATTGGCTTGGTCTTGATTTTTCTCCAAAATCCTTTCAATTTTTCTTGCTCCCCCCTTTTGGCCTAGTTCTTTCCCCTTTTTCTCTCAAAAATGTAGAATGAAAAAAAATAAGAAAATGGAGAAGTGAAGAATCCCTTAAGTAGCTGAATTTTGTCTTTTAAAACCTAAATAAAACACCCAGAAATTACATAAGACAGCTCCCGAAATTCTGAATTGGGCAAAACAGTCCCAGTACAGAAATAACGGTGCAAATGCACCGTTATCCCTGGCGCACCCACGCCATTAAGTCAATTCAGCCCATGTAAATGTGAGCAGGATCCCCACGCGCGCTTTCTCATTTTGCGGCCAAAGTTATTCCAGTGGTTGCACGTTTGATCCCTCAACTTTGATCTTGTATGTGTTTTGGTTCTCAAATTTTGACTTTCATTACAATCTTGCCCTTCATAAATTGCACCCGTCCTTCAACTTTTGTCACTTGTGCACTTTGGTCCCCAACTTCACAATTTTGTATGCTTTCCGTCATTTTTCTCTTCTTTTGTCTTGTTCCCATTCAAAGGGTGATTTTTACCCTATAAAAGCAAGAATTACATTATTGTGAGTCGATATCCACTCATTTCATCCATAACAAACTTATTAGGCCTGTAATAAGTGTATAAAAAACACACTTATCAGTATCCGTAGGTGATCAACCTACATTTGATTAAACAAACTTCCCAACAAAACAATCACAGAGCACCCATTATCCACTAGCGTGCGGCTAAGGCCATTACGAGTTATTATAGCCCACACTACCAATCACCCGACCCTTAGTGGGCACATATTTCCTTTTCCATTCGTGAAATTCACATCCCCACATGAATATAATTCTTTTATTTTCTTTCCCAAGATGTAAATCTGAAGGTTGTTCACAAATCACTCTTCTCTTTTGCTGCTCTAATTTGGTTGGGTCTAACCAACAATCTTATCATCTAGTCATGTGATGATTTTTTACTAGATGAATGCTTCAACATTTAAGCCTATACTAAGTAATTCAAACCACTAGTTATAAAAAGCCCAAAATTCAATTACAAATGCACATAACCGATTTTTTTCAATTCAAGCTCATTATTGACCTCACGCCCTTAAGCTTTCTTGTTGACCCATGTAGTGAGTTTAAGGTCAATAACTCCCTAGTTTTTTTAGACCCAAGGGTACGGAATTTTGAAATATCCCTAAGAACTTAATAACTAGATTCATAAAGGCTATTAAGTGGAGGCATAAGATTCAACAAGTGCAATGCCCTTTTTAGCAAAAATTATGTGGCCTAGATCCCTAGCATATGATCCTCACTTAGTTTATATTTAACATGCACAGAATCAACACATTCCAAATAATTTCTTTCATCGGTTCAACCATCCCCAAACTTATCTCACAATAAGGTTAAGTGCAAGAGAAGAGAATGTAGGATTGATAGACATTTAAATACAACTCACAACCTAATTCTATCAATTCAAAAATATTTACATCTAGACAATGATTGGTCATGACTATTGTGTTCAAAGTAACTTGGATCTCACATGGACAAACAAATTTTTCAAAAAAATTAGGCACAAATAGCATATTTGATCCTAGCTCCTGAATCAACAACAATTTTAATCATCAAACCATCTCGGGCCAGTAAAGTTATCTAACAAGTACATAAAATTACCTCGAAATAAGCACAATTCCCAAACTTAAATCACACATTACCTCAATGTGTAAAGAGCAATCTCAAAGAGAAGAGATGGTAACGAAACTTTTCCAATTGGGCATTTGTTGAAGGATGCTCATGAGGCACTTGGGCATGTGACCTTCGTGCACACATCACTGCCAATTCATCCCCAAACTTGTTGGGAATCATGGGCGGATAGGACTTCAAAAATGATATCTAATCAAATAAAAACATGAAAATACATAAAAGTATATAAAAAAAATAGGAGTACGAAAATTGGTTTGCCTACCAATAAGCGATTTTTTAGCTCTTTGCATAGTTTTCTTCTTATGACTTTGCTCCACTTTTCATTTGTTCTTCAAAACTTATCACTGCCCCTTTCAATATAAGATGACTTGTTTATTCCATCGAATTCAAATCCAACTATGTAGACTTCCACCCCATCGTCAGATTTAATCACAAACTTAATTTTTAGGCAATCAATGAAGTCGAAAGAATGTACGTCACTTTCAACCTCATTAATTGCTACATCTTCTTTTGGTTCCTTTGTGATTAATTTATCATTCTCCTTGAACTCTTTGTCAATAGTTGGTATCTATTTGGACTAAATGATTGATTCACACTCAAAACTGACGAGAAATACAAGTATTTCCTATAAATTCCTTTAAGTGGATTATACCACTATTTTTGAAATTTATCCATGTACATAATAAAATCTCCTATAAGCATGTCAATTTCATCCAACTTGGCAAGTTCATGATACTACTTTGCAAGTACCTTTCCGTTCAATGGAGAAGGACTGTCTCCCATAAGCATGATGTCCTCATCCCAATCGTCAATCACATAATTTCCCACGACCATGTAACTCTTATCAGAATTATCAAGTGCTTGTTCTCAAAACCATAAGTATTGTCTAAAGCAAAGAAGTTTCGACATTGATGCATCAATGCACGAATACAAGCATTGCCCGGTGCAATGCATCGCGAGCAAATTTCACAATTTGGATCTCGTCTGGGACATATCCATAGTCCATGTAGAGATTATCCATTGAAAAAAAAATTGTTACTTTGCCACCATCAGAATCATGCATAAATAGTTGAAAAGAGCGAATACCAAACAGAAGGTAGATTAAAACTGTAAGGGTAGCCAAAAGATACAAAAAGAGAATAGAGCAAATAATAATAAAATAAAATAATATTAAAACTAAAGTTAACTTTCCCGACAACGACACCAAAAACTTGTTCACTAAAATTACATTCAAGTAATAAAGTGGATGTGAGTTCGAGTCGATCCCTTAATGAATGTTTACTTATAACTATACTACTTTAGTCAATTTAATTCTCACAATGAAACACACATAATTAAGATCTTGATTTTGAAAATGAGAAAAAAACTAAAAACTTTACAAAAGGAACAAATCTAAAATGAGGGAAATTTCGGAGGATAAAGTGTTTTGGATTCATGATTTTACTTGATCGTCGCTTAATTAATTTTTTCACCAGAAAATTAACAAACTACTCATTTTGTATGTTGAACCTGATTTTTCAATTTTTGCTAATTATCACTCTCGAGTGAAATTATCCCTAATTGACTGGTTGAACCTATTATATCTCTATTTCCTACAAGAACCTGGGGTAGCTACTCATGAGCCTACAATGCACAATCTTCTCTCTAATGAAGAAGAAATCACTAAACACAAACATTATTGGCCAAATAAATGATTAGCATGAAATACAATAGTAAATACACATGAAAATAAGTGACTTAACATTAAAGTATATAAAATTAGGTTAAGCTACATCACAAATCCCAACACAAAGAATTTAGCTCACTATATAAGAAATAAATTCAACTCTGGAGAAAATAATAGATAAAAATACAAGATAAGATGTAGAATCCTTCCCTTGGTTGGATTCTTGAAGAGAAGAGTGGCTTAGTCTTGATTTTTCTGAAAAATCCTTCTAATTTGTCTTGCTCTCCCTTTTTTACCTAGTTCTTCCCACTTTTCTCCCCAAAATGTAGAATGACAAAAAAAAAAAAGAAAAAAAAAGAAAAGAGAAAATGGAGAAGTGAGGAATCCTCTAAGTGGCTGAAATTTTGTCATTTAAAACCTAAAAACACACCCATAAATTATATAAGACAGTTCTCAAAATTCTAGATTAGGCAAAACTATCCTAGCACAGAAATAACGGTGCGAGTGCATTGTTATTCCTAGCGCACCCATGCCTTTAAGCCAATTCAACCCCTGTTAATGTGAGGAGGGATCCCAAGTGCACGCCGCTCAAGCCGTGCGCTTCTTTGTCTTTCCTCTCATTTTAGGGCTTGCACATTCGATCCCTCAACTTTGATCTAGTACATTTTGGTCCTCAGATTTTGACTTTAATTTCAATCATGCCCATCATAAATTGTATCCAAGGTCTTTCAACTTTTGGCACTTGTGTACTTTGGTTCCCAATTTCACAATTTTGTACGCTTTCAATCATTTTTCTCTTCTTTTGTCTTGTTCCCATTCAATTGGTGATTTTTACCCTATAAAAGCAAGAATTACATAGTTGTGAGTCAATATCCGCTCATTTCATGAATAATAAACTTGTTTAGCCCTCTAACAAGTGCAACAAAAACACTTATCAGTATCCATTGGTGATCAACCTGCATTTGATCAAACGAAATTCCAAACAAAATATTCTCAAAGCTCCCATTATTTACCAACACACAGCTAAGGCTGTTATGAACTATTATAGCCATAATACCAATGCATCTCAATGAGGATATATGACTCCCTGCTCATCATCACTATTAAAAGTAATTGGAAAGAATGATGTTTTAGGATTACGTTGAATCCAAAATACATCCTATGATGGCCTTCGATCGTATGAGCATAATTTCATTGTGCAGTCATTGTTTCTCCGCCTGTATAAGGGCCTCCGATTATGTTGTTGATTTTCCTTAGTAGGGGTAAAGAGCTAGTATCGTCTGCAAGTGTTTGTGTTGGCTTAAACTGCCTTGCTTTGACTCATCAGCCATATTCTCTGCTTGGATATGATGGTCTTCCACTTTCGCCTTTTCCATGTGATCCTCCTCATTGACTTTGCATTTTTGCGATGTTGAGTACATCAAAGCATTCATCCATATTATGATCTTTAGAGCGATGAAATTTGCATAACTTTTCCTTTTAAAATTAATCAGAGTGGTGTGCTTCACCCATGTCCAGGGGAGGAGCTAAAGATATTGCATGCACCTTACCTCTAGGTTCATCAAAATGTAAATACTATTGCACCAACAATTTACACGATATAGTTTAGATCTCTCTTTGGATCAAGTTTAGCAATTGGTAATAAGTTGGATTCTGGTTGTAAATGTCCTGCCAAAAAGGAGTCTCTACCAGTAAGTAATCCACAAGGCTTCCGTAGCCTTCTCATCCGATATAGTATCACAAGCAATTAATTTGGCACTAAACCATGCAAAATAGCTTTTGTCAGACTTGCCCTCTTTCTGCTACATAACATTCAACTCTGAAGCTGGTGTTTGTCCCATACTAAGTGCTCCCAAAAATGCCCACTTCAGTTGCGCCCAGCTTCTGATTGACCTTAGAAGTAATTTGCTATACCATCTCTTAGCAGGTCCGCCTAATAATAAATGGAAGTCTAGCACTTTAGTGTGGGGCTTGCCATTTATAATTTCATTTGTATCATGTACTCAAATATGGTACATAGGATCTCCTTTTCCATTGTGTTACTCCATAATAGAGTAAACAATTTTGTTTGGAATTGTCACCCCTTTGATTTCTTTGGAAAATGACACATATTCATCATCGTCATCCATTCCATATGACCCAGTTACCTGATTTTCGCACTCCTCAAAAAAAAGGGTGTTGTAGGAAGCATCAATAGAATTCTTTGCTCCATGACCATCCTTACGATGTATGAAGTAGATCTCTTGTCGCGTGAGCTTACCTCATCCGTCGATTTCCCTATAGCAGATTTAGCTTCATCTTGGAACTTCCTCTTCTTTTCCAGTGTATTTTCTTCAACTCTTAATGCATGTAGTTGCCATTCTTCCCATGAAAAGAGCTTATGACGGGCTTTTCTCGATTCTCACTAGAATCCTTCTACCAATTTCCTTCTGGATTTTCAATTTTTGCACACAACGACACATTTTCTATCATTAACATCTTCAGGCATTCCTCCATTTCCTTAATCATCTTTGCGATGGACGTCTTTTTTCTTAAGTAGTGGTGCTAAGGAAATGTCAGCATGCAACTTTGCCGGTGTTTCTTCTCGTTGCCGTTTTGGATTAGCATCCATAGAATTGTCACTGCTATATCCTTCGTTTTCAACATCTGATAATAGATTTCCTATTGTTTCACTCATTTCTGGCGAATCTTACATATTGCAGTCTTTCCTAGTCGTAACAGAGTTTTCGTGATTTACTTTGATTAAGGTTTCCCACAAACTACGCAAATTTGTTGATAATAAAAATTGAATCAATAAATCCTCCCAAATACCTATGATTTTCTCCTCCTAAACTCTTTGATTTTGATGCTCAAACTTGGAGCAACAAGGGAAATAGTTATTTAAGAGAAAAATATTTGAATTGCACGATATTCTCTTCAAAAGAAGTGGTACTTATAAATTCCGGTCATTTAAAGACATGACATATGGTGGCTCTTTATTAGCTAGCTTATAATTAATTCTATTAATAATATCATGTTTGTTTTAGTGCCCACGGACGAGGGAAAGGTTCGTATGAGGGTTGCGAAGCTTTTATACTTTTATTTCCCTCGCGTATCGCTCTATGCTTCGCGAGTAGTTAGAGAGGTTCACTCTGGTCTTTTCTTGGTCAAACACCAACACCGCATCTCCTCCTCTCTGTGACTGAATCATTCAAAACCTATATCAATACAGAAGTACATCCACTATGCTCTTTGAAGAATAAAGCTTAAAAGTGGGAAATGAAAATACAATACCATTTTCAATTTTGTGCTACTTTTATTGCTTCTGTACATGGTTTCAAACAAAATCCTATTTCTTGAAATTTGTTCCTATCTTCAATGTATTGTTTGTTCAAAGTTCAAGCCATTATTAATTTCTATTTTGTGTGTGTGGGTTTTAAGAAATTCCTATTTGATGAACAGAAAAGTAGTAACAATAAAATTAAAATTTTTAAAGTAAAGATGGTTCATGTGTAATTGCCTAAAACACCTTTCAAGTCATTTGAGCAAAAATTTTGTCTTGTTGGGCTGCCCTGGAGCCCAGCACGGATCATCTTTTACTCTTACAAGTGATTCCAAACAATTTTTAAGTGCAAATAATGTCCAACAAAGGAAAGAAATAAAGTGGCACTGAAATCTTGTTAAAGGTATTTAATTGGATAATTTGATGAAATCATGATCCTCGGTCTTCATAAATATACCAAGTTATGAAGTGTAAATTAAGTTAAAAATCCATTAAACACTCAATTTATAACAATATGTTCGAAATGTATCGAAACGAGAAAATGTATCTAAATGCACACTTAGCCCTTCGCGCACCTATCGTATCCGCTCGGCTTCACCCTAGAAGTTGCTTCTTCCATCTCTCTAGGCTGAACAATAGCACCTGATTTGTAATCTTTATTTTGTGGTTAACCATCTAGAAGTTTGCCAGAAACGACTAATTTCTTCTTGAATGCCTCTTTGCTATAGTTTAGTTTAATATAGTCTAGTTTGATTTTGTTCGTCGATGTATGCTATACAAAGAGAATAAGCAAGTTGGCTTGCATGAATTCGAGAGAGGGTAGCTTTCATGCCATTCTTGCATACATTTCTTTTATTTAGTAATTCATAAAAATTCATTAGTTTTTTAGAAGAATGACTATTGTAAAATACGATAAATTAAATTTTGTAGTAAATTATTACAATCTATAAATATGATGTATTAGTTCTCAATAAAATATACACAAGAGTTTGACTCTTTTCAATTCTCTTACATTGTTCTCTCTTTCCTCATACTTTTACAATATGTTATTAAAATGAGTGTTCTACTTATTTATAACATTGTATAAAATATCACTTATTTTTTGTTCAATAATCGTGAAATGCATACTAGAAATTTTTTAGATATGTCAAATATGAAGTCCCTCCAAGATTTTTGTATTCCTCGAAGTTTTATACTTAACCTTAAACCCCAAGTTTATTTTCATAAATATTTTAATTGTATTTTGGAAGATTAGATGTATATCATGGTCTATAAAGTTTTGCTTGGATCTATTAAATCTTTTGATTTAACTATTTCTCCCGAAGAAACATAAATTTTAAATAACGATATTCTACAAGAATATTATTATTTTATTTTTGAAGACTTATAACTTTTTACAAATTAATATCTAGAAGAATATTTTTCATCATTGCTTCTAAAGAGCACAAATTAATAGATTAATATTTATGAAAATGTTATGCCTCTGTTTGATCCACATTTTTGGAATAGAATGTATTATGGAATAGTGATTTTTTGGAGAATATGTGGTTAAAAAGTAAGGGATTTTTTTTTTAAACGTGTATAATTATTTTATGGGAGAATGTGTGGTTGAAAATGAGTTTTAAAAAAAAATGTATTCTTGAAAAAATGGGGCTTAAACAGGGATTATAATTGATTTCGATTAAACATAATTATTATATACTAATGTTCTTGAAATATATTGTATTATTACTTGTGGAAGAGCATAAATTCAAAATCAATATTTTAGATGAATGTTAAATTTTTTTATGTATAAGTATTTAAGAAGAATTTTGTTTTGCTGCTCAAAAAAAGCGCAAACTTTAACCCAAATAAATGTTGTAGAAAAATATTATATGTCGTTTTGAAGAATGAATTTATAAATATCAATAATTCAGAAGTACTATTTTAATGCTCATGAAGAAGCGAAAATATTATATTAATAATCTGACAGAATATTATTGTCTAGACCACAATCTTATAGACATTAAAACTTTGAAAAATATTATCTTATTGTTCTCGATTAAGCATAAAAATATACATATTAATAATCAAATATCATGTTGTGTTCTCGAAGAAACACAATTTTATACAGTTATATGCACTATAAGAATATTGTGTTGTTCCAAAGAATAAATTAATATTTTCAAATATTATGACCTCTTACTGATTTTTAGTAACCTATGCGGATTCTAAGTTAATAAGACCCTGTTTGGGGCACATTTTTTCCTCATTTATAGAAAAAAAAATGAATGTTGGAGCAGTGACTTTTCTAACAAGAAACTGTGAACAATTTGACAATGCACGCACACATTTCTCCATTCTCCATCATTTTCCAACAACCACTTTCCCAATTTCTTCTCTCCCTCTTCCGAACGCACGCTCCTGCTTATTTTCTAACCTGCCCATGACCGTTCAGTGGCTACAATCGACCTTCGTTACAGGAATTCATTTGATAGTCCTGGACCTCGCTTCAGTATGTGAAAACGTATAAGCTGCAGAAACTGTTTTTTGGTTGCATCGACACCAGAAAGTTCTGTATTTTGTCACTGGAAGCAACTGGTTCCTTAAATCTATAGTCCAGCTCTGCCGCAGCGATAGAGGTGCAACGTCCAGGGAACGGACCCATGCTGCACCTTTCACCACCTGTCAGTAATTTCCTGCCTTCGAAAGCATTCGATCGCCTCAAGTTGCTGGGTCTTCTGCCAATTCCAAAGTACTTCATGCTTCTGTGAAAAGAAGTGACCACGGCAGCTATGACCTCGTTCCAACGACGAAGGCGTACACCGACGCATGACTCGTCGGTAGATTAGCTACAGTCCATGAACACCAACAGTGGTAGATTATTTTTTTTAAATTCATTATCCTAAATCCATGGAGCCATTCTCAAACGAGGTAAGTAACTGGAATAAGCTACAATTACAGATTTCATTCCTTTAATCGTCTTACAACTCCATTTTCTTATTCCCGCATATAGGTGACGTTTGGGGTCTTGGTTCATCCAGTTCTTAGTAGTGTCATAACGACTCCGACTCTAAGAAATATGCAAAATGGAACCCTGCTGAAAGGAGAACGTTTATTGCTGCTTGCGAGACCGCGATTGCCGAAGGTCATCGACACGGTAAGTGTTTCACGAAGTGCGGCTGGGAACGTGTTATTACGTTTTTCAACTCCATCTCCAGTCACAGTTGAAGCAAACAATAACTTCGCAACCATTGGGACACAATGCGTCGAGACCACAAACACTTCACCGAGCTGTTATCTTCTACCGAGGAATATAACCCATCACCTGGTCGTATCAAAGCATCAGACGAATGGTGGAGCAGAAAAATAAAGGTACATTATAAACATATGGGTTACGTCACCTGCATCTCTGTGTTATGTACTTTTGGCCGAATCCGAATCCCTGTGTTAACGAGTTTCATGATTATATTGTCGGAGTGGTTGTTTTAATATTTGATTGGAGTTGGATCTGGATTTCTCGAATAGTGGCTTCTATTTAGGAATGTGTAATGCCATCGAAAGTGCGATTGTAGGCAGTGTGTTGCTGATTTTTTGGTGTTTTCCATAGATAATGCAGTAAGTTGTGCGAATTGGTTGTGCTTGTTTCCATAGCATTTGTAACGAATATGTCATCAACATTCTGTCTTAATGCCTGTATTGTCAATTTATGTCAAGAAAATAACCAAACGTAGCTTCATTCATTCTCCTGAAAAAGCACAATCAGTTACAATTTCCACATATATCAACTCATAGCATTTACGTTATTGTGTAACCGTCATTGCAGGAGAACAAAGAGTACACAGATTTTAAAGATAAAGATGTCAGTGAGATCTACGTCTCATATTGTCAACGTTATGACGACAGCTACGACAGTGACAAGTACGCAATGACCCCGACGAAATTATGTTGAACAGGATTTGCATTGTTCGAGGACAGTGCAGTTGAAGACCACAGTGAAGCAATATCTATTAATAGGGAGAGTACTGATTCAAGCGATGAGGAAGACAAAGAGAAGTGCAATTTCAGCGTGAACGCTTCCAATGCCCGCAGCGGGGAAAAAGGAAGTCGGCAACGACTTCGCAAAAGAGGAAGAAAAAGAAAATTTCTGCTGGAGAATTGTCATTTTCTGTTGACAGGGCAAACGGTGCCATCGAGGAAGTGGCAGCGAAGATAAATGCAATCATGGCACCGAAGGAAATGCTGGAGTTGCCGATGTCCAAGAGTTGCTTGCTGTTGGGAGACTCCAGTGACGAACCCCCCTGTAATTTTTCGCATGTACGCTTCTTGCACAAAAGTACTATCGGGATATGCTCTACGTGATGCTTGACGCTGATGAAAAAATTTGAGTGGATTGAGTGGCAGCTTAATGACTGCAACAAATAACTCCATTAGTGACACTACGAGTTCTAGTAATTTGTTATGTCATTTTTTCCCTTATTTTCCTTGTGACAGTAACATCTTTCTGTACCTGTACCCAAGTACGTCATTATTCTCTTGTGTTTCGTATGTTATTGTGTTGTGTAGGTTTGTGTTTATTTTTTACTTTCCTTTGTTCAACAAATAGTACATGCATGTTAAACAAAACTTCAGTGGTAATGCACACATTTTAGAGAATCTTTTAGCATTAGCTGGAAACAGTTAGACATTGAAAATGTGATGCAGCTTTTTTTTTGGGAGTATTTTTTACAACCTGAAGTGAAAGGTAAATCAAAGAAAACAACTGACAATCCACATTCACTACTCTATAAATTAGAGTCTTCGAACAAGGAATTATCATATGTGCAGTCATGAGTTTAGTATCACAAATTTGTTCTACAAAAAAATTATAGCATTCTTCAATTTGTTTATAAGAATTTAACAATTTCTTAAATATCAATAACGCAATGGATGCTCTCAACTTCAATTATTTCTATCAGGCTCTGATGAGGAAGAAGAATTCGAAGATAATGAGTTTTTAGCCAATTGGCGGAAGACGTAATGAACTGGGTTATGTATTGTAGGATCGTACACTACGACACGAAAAACTACTGTCGCAAACAGCGGCGTCGTATTCAAAGATTTTCTTTCTCTAGTAATGGCTACATGTTTATGAATGAAGCAATGCAAGAGAACAGACATATGTGCTATCTAGAATTTCGAATGTACCCACAAGTGTTATGATATTTTGCACATGTTCTGCGTGATGAATATGGCTTATGCAGCAGCCAGTATGTCTACAAGCAAGTTGGAATGTTCTTGTGCATATTAGTATATGAAAAGGGATACCGGTAGGTGACAACGATTTCAACCATTCTTTACAAACAGTATGCCATTACTTTAACATCTTCGTGTCATCGTTGCGCTAGCAGCACGTCTCATAAAACTCAGTCTGAACTATAACTAAGGTGAGGATCTGTACAGGCCAGACCCGACGAAGCATCCAATCTTTCAGGATTGCATGGAACTATTGATGGAACGCATGTAAAAGTTGTGCTACTGTGTCACGAGCATGTGATTTCATAGGCCAAAAAGGAGTACCGACGCAGAATGTGTTGGCCGCACGTGATTCAATTTATGTTTCACGTTCGTGCTTGCTGGCACAACCGGGAATACACACGACGCTCGAATACTAGCTCGTGCTCTATACAATCCAGAAATTGACTTTCCGCTACCAGCACATGGGAAGTATTATTTGGTTGACTGATTTTGCACATCGACCTGGACATATGGCCCCGTAAAAAGGATCAGATATATTGTACCATTTTCAAGAGTTTCGCGATGATGGAACGGGTTGTCGTCGACGTTTTCGAAATGGTCGTGAGAGATTTAACTACAGACACTCTTCGTGCAAAAACATGATTAAACGTGCCTTTGGTGTGTGGAAGCAAAGATGGCAAATCCTTGACCGTGTACCTAGCTATTCGTTTAAAACTCAAGTTGTTGTTGTAGTCACAACGATGGGTATTCATAATTTCTTACGTCAAACTGGATTTGTTGACGAGGCTTTTGCGAGAGCTAAGATAGACGACGGTGCATCTTAGGTGGAGCTATCTAACGCAGAAGACGAAATGTATGTCGAAATGAATGGGCATGAAATGCAGCAAAGTGAGTGCGACAGACTTCGCAATTATATGGCACAATAACAATGACGCTATAATTTTTTTTGGATGTGAGACGTTTTCCACATGTTTAGTGTAATAAGAACATAGGCAAAAAAAATTGATATGGAGTGTTCGATGCACAATATTGAGAGAAGAATATGTTGCATAGCTATGTGATCAAAATATGCGGTTAAAATGTTTTCGAACAAATTTAAAAATTTTATTATATGTAAAATTTTGTAATCTAAAATGATAGTTTTGAAAGATTGAACCTTGAATTTATTTGGGTAAAACCATAAAACACGATATGTGTTAATGTGAATAAAATTCCAATCGTAAAATTATTCATACCTGCCCAAATGGAAGACCTCAAGTTACATGTTTTTTAATGGTAATTTTGGCAACAGTTTGAATTCCATGAGATGAAGGCATAGATGTCATTTTCAACACAACTCATTTGCCCAAAAAAAATTAAAAAACACTATAGCGGACCCATGGATGTGACATGAAAATGCATTTTTAGGGTGTGAGAATGGGTATCAAACGGAGGCTAAATATGTTTTATTATATGACGCAAAATCTTGGGATTGCTTATGGATTTTACTGGAAGTAATATTATACTAATTAATATCTTTAGTTTTAATATATGAACAAAATTTGTGGGTCATTTGATCAATTAGAAATATAGCATTGTTCTCAGTTTATCACTATTAGTGTATGAATTGAAATCTTCATTATCTTTTCTATATATTTTATCAGATATTTGACAATTACCGTGAAGACATGCAAGAGTTGTTTTTGAAATAACGAAGTTCGACCCAACTAACACCTAGATGGGGTGAATAGGTGTTTATGCAGAATTAAAGATTATGTTCGACCTTACATGGGGAATTATACAATTAAAAGCAATAAGTCACTTTTTAATTGTTTCTAAATTGTTAAACAAATAGTCCTCTTACTGTAGTTGAATTGTCGTAGTTTGTAATAAATAACACCAATATTGATGACGGAAAAACTCAATTGGGTAAAAACTCCCTGTTCTCCAACGATCAGAAACTCCGGTCACCTTCCTTGATTTTCAGAACTTTGATGATGTCATAAAAGTATGTGTTTTGGTGTTAAGCTTCTGTGAGGATGAAAATTTTCTAAGTAATGATCAAATCAAAATAATGGTTGAACTCAATGACAAACAAGTGACGTTGTCTAGCTCGAGCGAAGTCTACGCAACGGCGGGCGATGCAGCTTCTATTTTTACTGCTAGAGCAACAGTTGGGCGATAGGCTAGCGAAATTGCGGTGATATTTACTCCTTTGTTCTATACTCGAACTCTATGACTTCTAACTTACTACTTGACCCTTTCACTTTTAAAAAATCTTTTACAACAATAGTTGTCAAAAGATTGCCAACAACTTCAAAACCTAACAAACTCCGCATTTGGTATTCTGTGACAAAACACATATTATAAATCAAATAAATTTAATCTAACCTACCCAAAACCAACGACACATCTGAAGCTTGCCTTTCCTTTGTTCAAACTTGTTTCCTGAAATCAAAAATTCAAATATCAAGTGTAAAAGCACGTGATACAGGAAATATAACAATATAGTCACATGATCATAAATACGCATGCTAGAATGAGAAGTAATACATTCGTCAATCAAAACATCGAAACCGAAACTTCGCTATTACAAAAAATCAAAAACTCAAACAGCTATACATTATGATATGGAATGCGGTGAAACTATTTAGCTCCCCCTAACATGCAGTTCATTTATCAATTAATAAATGATATTCACACTCCCCCTTTTTGTCACAAATGACGAAGAAATCAATATAAAAAAATTTTAACATCAATATACAATAACTTAAAATATGCAGTTGATCACAGGCATAATCAATGATCAGTAAACATTCCCACATGCACAGTTCAAGTTAACATGGAGTAAATTATATAAGTGACCCATGTGTTAAGTGTCACACTATTCCTTTGTAAATAGGATTCCAAACCTTAATTTTGTGAGAATGAGCATGTTAAATATCACTGTCAATAAGTATATTCCTCTACTTATGAAAATCAAACCCTTTAAAACACATTTGGACATTAAACAAAAAGCTCATTTTTAGATAAATTGTTCTATTCTCCCACTGATATTAAGCATATTTTATTTTTTATATTTTTCAAAATTTTTAAGCTCATCATATATTTTTTACATTTTAAGTGGAAGTCATTCTCCATAAGCGACTAAGATGACCCATGTAGCGATCTTTAGGCCGGTTAATCCAAGTCAGTTGACCATATGCACCATGTTATGAGAAATCCCGCAAACTTAATTACTTGAGTCAAATAGGCTCCGGAGAATAACATAAGATATTGAGTTTTTTTATTATTGAGGATAAACTAGAGATTAGGCCCCTATTTGGTACACCTTTTTTCAAAATACATTCTTTCAAAACTCATTTTCAACCATACATCTTTCAATAAAATAATATTTTTCATCACATCAATAACGCTTCCTTACTTTTTAACCCCACATTTCTCATCATATCATTATTTAAAATACATTTTTTCCTCAATAATATCCATCAAACACACATTAGGTATAATAAATAAGGTCAATTCATGTTCAAAGTCACATTACTAACATGTGACTGCCATCCGAAATTTCATACTCGCGATAGAGTTCTACTAAAAATATCATAGTGTGTACAGTGCAGATGGTACATGAAAACACATATACTAAGTACTCCATAATAACATAAGTAAGCAATGAAAACTATATTACAACTCAACAATTAGACACATGCTTGATCACACATACTTGATCACAACAACAAATTCAAGTATTATATATCATG